>CANXYC011271085.1:0-18338 GCA_948193065.1 Aleurites moluccanus | reverse complement strand
TTCCAAATTTTTCCTTCATTGGGTATGTATTTGGTATTTTGACTACTATCACACTCAGGATGGTCAATGCCTTCTCATCAGGAGATTTAAAGTCAAATGGTGGGATTCCTTCAATAATAAGATCACTAAAAGATCTGTCCAAAACTAGTTAGTGAAGAACAATTGCCTCCCGTGCCCTCCAGAAACTACAACTTTCTTGGCACAAAGGTCATTTGGTATCTCAAAACTAGCCTCTGCCCAATTTGAAGAAGACTTTTATTCCATAATCCAATATATATATATATATATATATATATATATATATATATATATATATATATATATAAAATTCATGTTATAAATCATTTTCAGTTTTAGAGTATAAATATATATTATCAAAATTAAGTCGAAACTTGACAAATAAAGTCAAAATTAAGTTGAGCCAAGGCATAATATTATCAGGTATAATACTATCAGATATAAGGAATAACCTAAGGAATAAATAATGTTAAAATGAAGTCGAACATAAGTCAAAATTAAGTCGAAATTGACTTGAATAGAAGTCGAAATTTAGTCGAATATAAGTAGAAATTTAGTCGAATACTGATACAAATTTTATAGCAATGATACAAAGTGTTGCTTAGTGTATACATACATAATCTTGATATAATCCTGATATAGTTGAAGTTTTATCGAAATATAATCGAAATAAGGTTAAAATACAATATTCCTCCTACTATGAAATACATAATATCAGAACTGAATAAATGTATAAAATGTAATTAATACATAAATATTTATGAATTATCAATTGGATGCAAATGGATTGGATTTTTGTAAGTCCTCCTGTTGTGACCCTTCTATAAGCATCTTGAGCATGTTCGTAGGACAACATCCTCTTTAGCTGACAACTGCCTCTTCTTTCGACGTCTATCACACTGTCTCCTAGTTATTGTTAGTAATTATGCAGGACTATCCTCCATTTACGATAGATCCTAGTCCTCTTGATTACCAACAGGTATTATAACTCCTGCATAAGTATTTTTCCATGTTTCATTTGTGTAATATAAATGACATAATGTTTCGATCTGGACTCCAATGTGTATAACAACTGCAATTGCATGATAATATGGATATTGCTGAAAATCAAATTCCCTGTAAGTATATGTCCATTTATTTATATCAACAACTGTCTCCTTTTTTTCACCACCTTTCACTTTGAATGTGTTGTTGTTAGATGGATCTACTAACAAAGTCTTTGACTCTTTGTGTCAGGCATAAACTTATTTTTGTACTGTAGAGTCAAATAAAAATGATTCTTTTTAGCTTCCTCGTGGCACTCACAATGCCATCTTTGCAATTATTCCCTCATATGGTCTACAAATGTTATAATAGGAAGTTCTCTTGCTTCTAACAATAACGCGTTCATGCTTTCTGCGATATTTGTTATCATTATGTTGTACCTCCGACTATCTTGGAATACTTGAGCCCACCTTGGAATATTGATTTCATCAAGATATTTGCCAATAGCAGGATATTAAGTACATACGTTTCCCCAATAGTCATTCCATTGAGAGACCTAATATGCTTTTGCAGTAAGAAAAAATAATTTGTATACTTTATGTTGCTTAAATTTTACTTCAATTTTATGCGACAAATGGAAGATTCATGTATAATAATAAGAGTCAGGATAAACCGTTGCTATGGATTTCTCTATGCTACGATGTCTATCTGACACAAAATTGGGATTTACTTTATCACCAAAGGCATATTTTAATTTGGAAAAAAACCAGCCCTATGATTCGTCAGTCTCTGCATCACTAACACCAATAGCAATTGGAAAAATTTGGCCATTACCATCCAATCAATTAGCAATGAACATCACTCCCAAATATTTTTCTTTCAAGAATATAGCATCAACGACAATAACTTGTCTAATACAAGTTTGAAAACCATATATATAAGCTCTCATTGCCATAAAAAAAAATACTTGAAATAGTTGTCAGCATCTTACTCAATGAAAGTAATAGTACCTGGGTTTATCTTCTTCAACATGTATGCATAAGATGGAAGCAATGCAAATGATGCCTCAGGTGATCCCCAAATATTTTCATAAGCTAATTCTCTGAACCATCAAGCTTTTGCATAAGATATGTGAACCCCATATATCTTGCGCATGTCATCTCTAATATCTTTAGGTCCATATATTCGACTAGGATCTTTATAACTCAGACACAATCCTGCTAGTAGCCTAAGGATGATCCTTATGATTCAAATTATCATTGCATGAATGAATATCATTAAAATGAATAACATGCCACATATTTGATCTTGTTTTTTTAGTTGCTCTCATATACCATTTAAATTCCATGCTGATCTTGCATTTCAAAGTTATAAGGGTCTTTAATGACTTGTAAGCCTTAAATTCAAAGCCCCTGTTAATGGCCATCAAACTTATTACTCTTTGCAATTCTTTCTTTGAATGAAAAATATAATCTATCCCAACAACCATTGATGAACATGATGACAAAGGGCCAATAACTTCAGTAGATACATTTTTTTGGGCAATATTAAATTGAGAAAAGTTTGAGACAGATCCTTTGGTTCCTTTGGTGTTTAGGGTTGTAGATTCTTCCAATGTATTAAACAAATCATCAGATTCATTATTAAATATAACCTTAGGCACAACATCAGATATTTGATCTTGTTTGTGTAGTTGCTCTCATATACCATTTACATTCCATATTGATCTTGCATTTTAGAATTATAAGGGTCTTTGATGACTTGTAAACCTTGAATTCAAAGCCCCTATTAATGGTCATCAAACTTATTACTCTTTGCAATCCTTTCTTTGAATGAAAAATATAATCTATCCCAACAACCCTTGATGAACATGATGACAAAGGCCCAACAACTTCAGTAGATATATTTTTTGGGGCAATATTAAATTGAGAAAAGTTTGAGACAGATCCTTTGGTTCCTTTAGTGTTCAGGGTTGTAGTTTCTTCCAATGTATTAAACAAATCGTCATATTCATTATCAAATCTAACCTTAGGCATGACATCAAATACAATAACTGTTAATTGTACAACCTCTGTAATAGGATCAAATGGAACCTCATTGCAATCCCTTATAACATCTAGTTTGACCCTACCTCTCACTGGAACCTCATTGCTTAGTTCAATTAAATCAACAACTTTGTTGGGTGTCTCTAATATAATAATATTACTCTCCTCTAATGATGACGCTTTTGGCCTTTGTAATGGCTTGAGTTCCACAAAAATAGTCGACCTCGACTGAACTTTTTTACTTTCTTCTATAATAATTTGCATTGTTTCATCATTAATAATTTCATTGATACAAACTTGTTTCCTCGCAAGTTATATATGATATATCATATTCATTGAAAACTCCTCTAGTTTATATCTAAATTTAGTGTAAACCATCTTACATAGTGTTTCATAGTTGCACTTAGAAGGCAATTTTATCAGTTTCAATTTCTCAGATGTCACATATACATTTTCTTTCCATTCACCACTATATTGAAGTACAACAAACACTATATTTTATGATCAACTGAAAAATATAATCCTAAAACAAAAGAATGTTAAAATAAACAAGCATTAGTATCATACAAAAAAAAAAAAAAAAAGAAACAGTGTTTGACTTACTTTGACTAAATTTTGACCTTCATTAATAGAGTTGAAACTGAGTTGAAAGTATTCAAAACTGAGTCAAACAAAGTCGATACTGATTCTAAATATATTCCAGCTTATGTTTATTCGCAAATGAGATTGAAAATATTGTTGTAATGAGGTTAAAATATGGTAGACTTAGTTCATGTTTTGTCAAAATAGATAGAGAATTATGGAAAACGTCTAAAAAAATTAGGAAAAATAATTGGGTGATATGAATCAAAAGCCTGATGCGATAACAATGTTACTCGTTGGGTTCCACGATAATAACGTTCCTCGTTGGATTCCACGATGATGACGTTTCTGTCGAAATAAGGCAAGATGAGATCTACAAACAGATATAATAATGTTTGACTTCAGTGTAAGAACGAAAAAAATGAGATTAATAATCTACATTATTAAAGAAAATGTGCATTATTTACCAAAACTATAGATTAGAATGCTTGGATAAGAGAAAAATGAGAATAAGAGGACAATTAGAAGACCAAGAAGAAGAAGAAAAAAAGAAAGCTTGAGGAGTAACTAAAGTCAACATAAATAATGAGAGTGAAAAAAAATGAGGGAAAAACAGTATAACATAATTTCAAGGGCAAAATTGTCATTTAGAGGTTAGAATTATATATATCTGAAATGTGGGTCTTTTTGTAAAAAGCATTATACCTAATTTTATTTCCATAAATTTTCCTAATAAAAATACAAACTCTCTGCTTTGGTCAATTGGCAAGGCCATAGGCCGTTAAAGCAGTTGACAAGTAAAAACAAAATTAAAATTAAATTAAAAATAAAAACAAAGAAAGAAAGAGTGGCCTCCAATCGATAGGTGCCAATTGATTAATAGAAAGATAACCTTTATGTCTAATTTAAATCTTTTTGAACCAAATTAAAGGAGAAAACCTTTAATTAAACTACATACAAGAAAAAATGGTTTAAATGAGCAAAACTACATATATAAGGGCTCATTTGTACTTTTACCTTATATTTATTGATTATTTCATATTTATTTTGTAATTAATTTAGAATTTCATATAATTGTTTTCTATTGAATTCATTTTAATTCCTTAAAGGTTTGAGTTATTTTAGTCAGAAGATAGATGAGCTTTTTTACTTGATTGATATTCTATTAAGCATAAATATTTTTATGGTAATGATAATATTGTGATGTATCTGATAACTTTGAAGGGCGGTTATTTGATTTGTTCTTAAATTCTACTTAACATGTGGACCATGATCATGGTTTTATGATAGTTACAACTGTCATGTTTTATATTTATCATTTAGTAAGGTATTAGTTTGATTACAGATTTTGGAATTCTTAGGTCTTGTCTAGTTATGGAAAATAAAAGCTGTTTTCTGAAAAATTATTTCAAAAAAAATCAAAAATGGAATTTGGTGTTTAGTTATCTAAAATTTTTAAATGGAAACTTTGAAAACAATTTTCCAAGATTTCTAAAATTAAACTATATTATAAAAAACTATTTTATAATGTTTTTTCTTGTAAAATGATCCAATACACTAACTCCCTCTTAATCTTTCAAAAATATACTAATTCCTCCATAATGAATGTCACAATATACTACTAGACTTTTTCATCCAATTTTGTTGTTAATCAACTCTAAAATAGTCAATAATGACAATAAAAAGACAGAAATGCCCTTACCTTTTATTTTTAATTAATTACATTCTATTTTTTGCTTAAATTTTTTTTTTTGGGTTAAAAAAATTATTTTTATATTTTTTGATAATTTTGAAAATAAAATAAATAAAAATATTTTTTTATTTTATTTTTTAAAAAATAAAAAATTTGAAAATAAAAAATAACAAATGAAAAATAAAAAATATTTTTTTAAAAAAATATTTTTCTTTTTATTTTTAAATTTGTCAAAAATATGAAAATGAACTTTTTATTTGTATTAAAAAATTTAAGACGAAATAATTTAATTTCTTCTTAAATTATTTTTTTAAAATAAAAAATAAAAATATTTTTGTTTATTTTTTATTTTCAAATTTATCAAAACATATGAAAATAATTTTTTTAACACTAAAAAATTTATTCAAAGCAAAATAGAATATAATTAATTAAAAATAAATAGTAAAGGCATTTCTATCTTTTTACAGCTCTTGTTGACTATTTTAGAGTTCACTAACGGCAAAATTAGACGGAATGATATATTAGTATAATTAGATATTTGTGAGGGGAGAGTTAATATATTTTTGAAAGGTCATGGAGGATTTAGTATATTGAGTCATTTTACTGAGGAAAAATAGTAATTAACTCTAAATATTTATAGAAAATAATAATTATATATTTGATAAAAAAAGGAATATTTAAAATAAAAATGAAAATAAAAAAATAGAAAAAACTTTAAATAAAAAAAAATCTTACCATATTTTTTTTTTATTTTTTAATTTTTAATTTGAAAAATAAACACATAGAAAATTAAGAAATGAAAATGAAAATTAAAAAAAGAAAATAAAAAATATTTTTCATAACTAAACAAAGTCTTATATTTTTTTATTTTCTAATACCGGTCACGTGCCTTTAAATTCGAAACGTGACAAATACAATCTTACATTTCAAAATATAAAATTTAAATTACTATTAATCTCTAAATTTTAACCTAATTAATAAAATATTTTTTAAACTAATTAAAAAAATTATGAGATTTGCTTCCGTTTATTTTTTTTATTAAATTTCATTAAATAAATAAATAATAGATAAAAAAGAAGATAAAACTTTAATACCTATAATACCCTCCTTCACTCATCTCTCTCTTGCCCATGTATTTCACATCTCTCTTAGGACAGCTTTCTCTTCTCCCTCACCCATCTAACATCTCTCTTAAGATAGTGGCGAGGATCCAATCCATAAACAGCGGTAAAGAAAGGCAAATTGGCGTTGGAAGTTGCTGATCAGGATAGCTGGTACTTGTGACGACTGTTACAGGTTCATATCGAGTATGGTGGTTGAGCTCTTAGTGTATCGAACGTCATTTGGTACTGGCGCAGGCGATTCAATAGCGAGCTCGTGAGGTAGTGATGGTGGAGTTCAAGCTCGTGATTCAAACGCGAGCTAGTCCGAGTGGCTGAATGGCTACTTGAAATTTACTGTGTTGGAATCATAATCGGCCATCTAGCTCAACCAATCATTTAGTCATGGCTTTCCCAATATGAGCTTCTCCAATAGACAACCTTGCCTCACACAATTAATCATTATATATATATATATATATATACTTTTTTAATCTGCTTTTATTAGGATTGTTTTGCTCCAATTTTGAGAAATGTTTTCAAATTCAAGAAAGTAAAAAAATTGCTTTTTTTATTATTTGGACATTTGAATTCTCAATTGAGAATTTAAAATTTATTCGGACGAAAGATTGAATTTTCAAATTTAAAATAAAAATAAATAAATAATTTTAAATTTAATTGAATCTTTTATAAATATCAAAATTTAATTTATTTTAAAAATCACTTTTTATTAAAAATATTTTTTAAAATAATAATTTTTTATTATTTATAATATTTTTCCTATAATCACTCCTAAATATCCCCTGTGTTAATTGCTTTATAATTAAAAGCAATCGACTTTTGGTAATAATGATATTGGGCATTGTATTAAAATAGCTAATTTAGAACTTCGTTGATTAAGGTATAATTTGGTACAACTTATGAAAATAACTTTTATACAGAGAAAAATTTTATTTTTAAAAGTGATAATTTCAAAAATAATTAACTATATGTTTGTGTTTGGTAAAAAATAATCTAAAAATTACTTATAAACTCATAAAAATATTTTTGTCCACTAATTTTTAAAAATCAACTATGCATTTAATCTAAAGTTCAGCTATCTTGAAAAGTTTCAATTTCAAACATATTCAAATAGTTGAATTTTAGCTATCCAGATAATTATTTTTATTAATTTTGTTATTTATCAAACATTATAAACTGAGTCAAAATCAAATTCTCACCTAAAAAAATAACTTTTTCCTTTTTATAACCTGTGTCAAACGGACACTAAATTCAAAATAAAAAATCAATTCTCCACCAATTTTTTCTTGTTGGGAAATTTTTTTTTATTTCAATTATTTTTTTATATGGTGTAGCTAGAAAATTCAGATTAAAACGAGTTATATTTGTCTATGGAAAGATAAAAGTGTTGAAAAGAAATCTCAGAAACTTTTTAATTAATTTGGTAAACAAGAGAGGTCATTTGTTAATTAGGTCAAAATTCAATAAAGAAATAATAATTTACCTAAATATAATTTTTTTTCAAAAAATAATTTATAACTGAATTGAGTTAATTCATAAATTGCTCAATAAAGTGTGAGGGATGAAAAAGATAAATCTTTTGCATAATAGAGGTAAATAGTAATTTGTTTCTTAATTAATATAATAGGCAATGGTTAATAACTTACCTAATCTATTATAATTCTATGCAAATTACATTTATGCTATTTTTTTTATTACATTGGAGAGCTTAAAAGCCCAAAGACAAAATAACCTAATAAATGGGCTATAAAACAAACTCGCATACAAGAACAAAGCTTAATGTGCATAGATGACATCTATCAAATATTTGAAAGACAAATATTTAATTTATGATGTGTTATTTTTGGTCAGCCAAAATTAAGATTCGATTAACCAAAATTTAATAAATCAATACAATTGAATTTCACTATATTTTTATCACGATTCAAATTCAGAAAATGCGACCAGCGTATAGTTAAATCAAAATTTAATCACGTAAGTCTAATAAATATTATATTTATAATCTATAATATACAAATAAATATTTAATCAATTATTTATATCTATATATTATCATTTAAATACTATTTAAATAATTAATAATTTTCTATAAATAAAACATAAGACTAATAATAATATTCCGTTGATAGATATCAACATTAACTTGAAATAATAATTATTTTAGTTCATCTCATTATTGTTCTTATTAGTCATATTTTTGTATTATTTTTATGTAAATTCTTTACCTCCATGTTTAAGTTTTAATTTTTTTTAAAGTGTTTTTCTCTTTTGCAAATAAGTTAAATTTATTGTGAAATTACTTTTCTTTTACTAAATTAAAATTATTACATACTTAAAAATAAATTTGATAATTAAAATCACTTATTATAACATATAATTATATTAAAATAATCAAATTTCAAGTTATTTGACATGATTGCTTCATAAAACAACTCGAAGTAAAGTATAATTCTCATTTAACTTAATATATATTATATTTATGATTTAGTGTGATGTGAAGAATAAGTTGAAATTTATTATACAATTATTTTTTATTAAATTAAAATTATATATTAAACAATAAACTTTGTTAATGCAAAGAATATAAGTTAAAATTTATTATAAAATTATTTTTTTACTAAACAAAAATTAATGAATACTTAAAAAATTGTGTTTTTTCACAATTTAAATCATCCACAATTGCATATATTTCTAATAATATATTTAAATTTGAAGTTATTATGTCCTATTGCTTCATAGCATAAATCGAATTGGGTTTGTTTCACTCATAATTCTTTAATTTAAGTTTAATCACTTTATTGTCCTTTTAATTTTAATTTATAATAATAAAATTTTTCAATTTTAATTTTCAAAATATAAAAGTAATTTTCAAAAAATAAACTAACATTTAATTAACTTTCATCATTTTATTGTTTTTTAACTTTAATTTATAACAGTAAAATCCTTCAATTTTAATTTTTAAAACATAAAAATCATTTCCAAAAAATAAACTAACATTTAATTATATTTTGGTTCCTGGTTTAAAAAAAAAATTTCATTTAGGTCCAATTTTTTTTTTTTAATTTGTTAGTTTATGAATGAAATTTTCAAAGGAAATTCATTAGTCTTAGAAGAGTGTATAAAGGAATAAAATATTTTTCGATTACAGAAAGAATAGAACACCCCTTGATACAGTGGGAATATACTTGGGTTTGTGAAAAAATTAAGTATAAGGACGAGATAATTAGAATTGATTCTATTTATAAAAATGTTCCCTTAGAAAATTGTATAGCTCATAAATACTGTGTTGTATCTGATATAATAGAATTTCTAGAAGGCAGTATCTTGTATTTACTTGATTAGCTATTGTAGATCAAGATACTACTTTAGTGACTTCTATAACTTCTAGCTAGAGTGATAATCTTAAAAATGATTATTTAATTTGAAAAAGATTGTACTTCAGGAAAATTGACTTTTTTCTTACTCTTTGGGAAATTCTCCAGGTTTAGATAGTTGGATAACAATTTTAGAAAGACGAGGGAGAGTTGAAAATACACCTAGTACTAGTAATTCTAGATAAATATGAGGAAAAAAGATAGAGAATAAAGTGTTAGCTCAAATTTTTCAGGATTGACTTCATGTCAAAATATTCATAATGAAATAAGCATTCTCCTTGAGCAGTTGCATGCAAAAAGAAACTTAGGCGATTCACCAAAAGAAAAAAATGCCTTAGCAAAAGAAGTGAGAAAATTGGTGAATGAAAGGCTTGATGCAATTAAGCGAGAAAGAGCTTTGAAAAAACCTATTAGATCCTCAAAGTCTCTTTCTAAAAAAAAAAAAAATTACAATTAAGTAAAGACAAAATAGTTCCTTATATTACTAACCCTGACATAAGAGCTGCTAATCAAGAGAGTAGCAAAGCAGCTGAAAACCTTAGAAAATCCCTAGGTCTGGTAGAAGAAACTCCTTTACACTTAGATGATAGAATATTTAATGAGTTTCTTGCTATAAAGATAACATAATATAAGCCTAATTATCTCCATAGGATAAAATCAGAATTTTAACTTAGGGATGATCCATTAAGGTTTGTTATCACTCCAATAGCTTTTCTAAATATAGATTGCGAAAAGCACACTTCTAAGAGAATAGATGACTGGATTACCATGATCAGGTTTACAACTAGAGCAGGTAGCTACTCAATTGAGGCCACCTATGAATTTTTCAAAGCCACCATGGTTGGCAATGCTAAAAATTTTTGTGATCAGCTAATAGTTCAAACCTCTATAAAAGATGAAATAAGAAAAGCAGTTCTTATAGATGAGGTTCTAGCTATCATCGTAGATGCCCCGAAAAGAGAATTTAGTAGTTTCTCAATTGCAACTGAGTCATTAGAAAAAGAACAATCTTTAATGGCATTGATGAAACTACAAATATATGACATGTGTTATTTTGACTATTATGTATGTGAATTCCAAAAATATTATTATAATCTTGATCTTAATGCTCAAAATTACATGTCAACATTGTTTTTTGCTAAGCTCCCAGAACCATGGCCAAATGTAGCAAAAAATACCTATTAACTCCTCTTAAATGAAGAAAAAGTGGTTGATGGATTAGGAGGTAAGATACAAACAATTAGGTATGCCTTAAGAAAAGCATGTACTAAACTTCAAGTAAGATATGATGTAAAACGTCTTTCTTATTTAAATAAGAGTTGTTTCTCTTAGAATGAATATGTTCCTGGTAGGTATGAGTGTGTTACAACAAATGAGAAATGAATAGGAAAAATATCTGAAGTAGGATGTTCTTCTTGTGATACCAAAAAGAAAAGGTTTAAAGTATATAGAAAAATAAGAATATCAAAAAATGATAAAAGCAACAAAAAGAGGTTTAATAAACCTTCTAGGTTTATTATAAGGAGGACCAACCTTAGGGATAAGGACAAAATAAAGGCCTTTAAGAAAAAATATGGTAGAGCCCCCTAAGTGCCCATAAAGGAAACCTCTAAGTAGTTGTTCTTATTGTTAGATTTGTAGTTCAAAAGATCACAAAGCAAATACTTGTCCACAAAAGAACAAGCGAAAAGAAAATCTTAGAAGAATTTTCTTCGAAGACAAGAATATTGTCTATGAGCTAATAAAAGAAGATGAATATTCTAACATAGATTCTGAAATAGATTCTGTTTATGAAGTAGTTTCTGAATATGAAACTGATATAGATGAATATGATTTTTGGACAGCCTAGCTATTCATGATAAATATGGAAGTGTGAGACCTTGTCCGAGCACCTCCTTCCGCTGATCCAAGGGATCGAGGATGCTCTTATTTTTAGGGACGATTTCTCACGGATTGAGAGGCGATCTTAGCACCCTTTTTGAAAATGATTTTTGACATTTTGGAGTCGCCACCTTAAGTTATTTTTATTGGAAAAATTTAAGGTAAAAACCCAATTTGACTCCAATTTTATCCCAAAGGAAAATAAGTGCACTAGTCTTTGAAACCAAAGATGATTCGGGGACTAGATTTTCGATTGAACTTGGTTTCTAATTTTAACCTTGATTTAAAGCATTTTCATGAGCAGTTTAAAGGATGAGATATAAAGATGTATGAGCAAGTAAGTGAATGGATGAAAACGATAAAATAAAGCAAGTAAAGCAGTTAAGAGAGCGGTAATTAAATTATTACAATTCATATTCCCAAATTAGGGGATATCAACTCTAGCCCTTATAGTTTCTAGGTCAATCACACATTCTCCAAATAATATATTTAATAAAGCAATTAATAGAAAAGAGTTCGCTTTTAACATTTTGGGTTTGAAGCTCTTAGATAGCTTGCCTGCGTATCCTGTTTGAATGGGAATCAAAACCCATGCAGTTCTCCCTTTTTATGAAGGAGGATTGATTTATGCCAAACTTATCATGTTTTGGACTCTTTATTTTGATGCTCTACTAAAATAAAGGAGATTTGCCTATTTTGATGCTTTATCAGAAATAGAAAAAGTTAGGAGACGATACCTGTTCCCTTACTCTTTGGGAAGGCGGCGGTCGGATTGTCCTTTTGGATCGGAGCTCCACTTTGGATCGATTGAAGACCAGAAAGACGGTCGGATTGTTTTTTATCTGATAATTCAAAACAAACAAATTAACAGTGTTTTTGTTAGAAATATTTTTGAGGCTCTAGACGCCCCGGATTTTGTCCTTCTTTAGCTCAAAGAGAACTAATGAAAATGGGCTCCACACGCCCCGAATTGATTATTCTTTTAACTCAAAAAGAGTTAAAAAAATAAGAAGAAATCGGTGTATGAGAGAGAATAGAAGAAATCTGAGAAGGAAAAATCGACTTCAGGAGATTTTGGGGTGGCCAAATAATGAAAGGGGTCTCTATTTATAGGCAAGGGGGCTGCCACCGGAGGGGGTGGTGGCACCGCCCAAAAAGGAGGGTGGTACCACCCCTCAAAGAGGGTGGCAGCCCATTTGGCACCCGGAGGTACTGTCGGAGGGGGCTGCGGTACCGCCAAAAGGGGGGCAGCACCGCCCTCCCCTGAGGTGGCAGCCCGGGTCCGACTTCGATCCGACATATTTTTGAGTCCGTCCAAGTGCGGGTTTGATTCTGGTGAGTGTCGGTCAGCTTAGCACAAGTCCGAGGGGTGCAAAAAATTAGTGTTCACAACTGCCCCTATCACGGTAATCCATTCTGGATGATAGACGTGATGTAGGTGAACCGGGCTGTTCCTGTCTACTTGGAACAAAAGAAATGCATTCTGATCGCATCTTGCAAGGTCTGTAGGTATATGAGTATGATCTGCCATGCTTCGGACAACTTTTAATTTTTCTGATATTTTCCTATTTCTGTCATTATTCTGAATTACAGAAGCATCCTAGGTCTGATTTGGGCAACTGATAAGTCGATGGATAGAGAAAAATCATGCAAACACAGCGGAACTGTCAGCACTTGATTTTGACTTGAATTGTTTTGAAAATTCTAGTTACCTTGTTTTTACCCGTGGCAAGGGACGTGACGGTCATTTTTAAGATTCTCAAAATCTATAAATAGGGGTGAGGTTTTCTCATTCCCTTCACTCTTACTTTCATTCTTTTCTCTCTCTCTCTAGCTTTTCTCTCTAGAAAATTTTACTCTCTCTATAGATTTTCTCTCTCTAGATTTTCTCTCTCCATGGCTTCACACTTTGGAAGTGCTACTAGTAATAGGGGGCGTCATCGCTATGAAGCGCCGCGGGACAATCCTAACTCGGAAAATCTGCTCCAGGAACCAGAATAATATGTCTCTTGGGACGACAAAATTGAGGTATTTTTTATTATTAAATAATAATTAATTTTTTTTATTATTATTATTTTTTACTGAGTGAATTCCTTTGCTTAAAAGAACACTGTACTTCGGAATAGGGGCGCTAGATCAAACTTGGCTTATTTGGCTGATGCTCTATCAGTCGAATCTCCAATAAAGTCCCTGTTGGAGCCTACTAGTTTTGTGTCTTTCTTGAGGGTCAAAACGAACCCTGAGAGCAATGTAGCCTTGATCAAGGCTCTGGCTGAGTGGTGGTGGGATACAATGAACACTTTTCATTTTTCATGCGAAGAGCTGACTGTTACCCCGCTTGATCTATCAGTGCTAACCGGACTACACTTCGGGACCCGTCACCTAGATCTCTATATTGACAGGAGGGTTTTCTTTACTCTTGAATATATGATTTAGCTCATAGGTCAGGATCCACCCCGAGATTGCATATCGATACCTCACACTTGGCTTCAGGCTCGACTGAGAGGTATGGAGCCATTCATTGATATGCTATTCGATACTGAAATTATAGTTAGGCTGATGATGTTGATTCTGGTGGGATGTACATTTGGACACACCCTTCGGGATACTGTAAATCTGAACATTTTGCCGAGTTTGATAGACGTGACTCAACTTGGTGGATATGACTGGGCTGGTGCTATTTTGAGCACCATGTATCAGAAGATGTGCGACTTGTCTCGGGGAGCTTTCAACTCCTATGGCGGGACTCACTTCATTTGGGAGGTATGCTCTCTGTATCCTTTGTTAAACCGAAAAGGCACCCTCTGCACCCTTTGTGAATTCTGAATTGATAGGTACTCTCAATACTTCTTCTAAACTTCTGCTAAGTCTTTCTGACTTTATCTGTCTTCAATGCTTGAAACAGGTCTGGGCTTATGAGTATTTTCCAATGCTGGCTCCCACTCTTAAAAATCCTAGGCTAGATGTCTTCCTGGATGATATATGGTGGAACAGGGAATATTGGACTGGCCCTGGTATACACTAGTTCAGGACTATTCGAGCAGCCTTTAGCAGTCTCAACACCTTTCATGTATCTTCTGACTTTACCTCATTCACATTTCCTGGTTTATGCTCACCATAGCCCTTTTGCAGGTTGTGACGAAACCTTACATGGATAGGATACAGTTGATGCCAGTAGAACTTGATCTAAGTGCCACACTGGCTTGCTCTCGACTGTTACTTCGCTTTCCACACAACAAGCTGTACTACCTAGAAGAGAGAGTCCGAGTTCAGACTATTGGTAGGTGGGTAGTTTCGGCACACCCACCAGTTGACATGAGGTGGAATATGGACATCCTTGCCCCTGATGAGGCTTACACTGGTCTTCCCATACATCTGTAGGTGACTCATCAAGATAATTATGCGCTATTCTGTCGTACTCAGCTGATGGGACCTATTGGTGATCTATATCGACAATTGGGACGTCTATCTAGTTCTACTGTTCGGCAAAGTCAAGCTCAAAGCGTGGGTACATCAAGAGACCTTTCTTCAAATGACCCCAGCATTACCCTTGGGACTCGAAATGATCCTGATTGGGTCACCTTGGGCCCTAACTTTTGGATATCTGAAAATATCTTCTACACCAACGCTCATGGCGTGATGCAATCATACCGTCTTCTGGATGCGGTTCATCCTCTTACACCAGAGCTACCTGATAACATTGAGGTATGTTCATGTTTCTTTTTCTTGGTTTTGCTTTCGGAAAAGATCCTTAAGCTTGCAATACCTCCTGGCCTTGTGTTCGAAAATGATCTTTAAGCTTTTAGCTTTTCTTTTTGTAGGTTAACATGGAATGGATTCGTCACACTTATCATGTGGGACGCAGAATAGAGCTAGCTTTGTCGGGTATGCTGACTCGACTTGATGTTCAAGCTGACCTAACTCATCAACCGGAGGACCCCCGTCGGCGCCGTCGGAAAGACTAGTGGTCTTCTTGAGCACTTTTTTTCTTGCACTGTTCTGTTTATGCTTATTTATGAACAATGATGTACGGATGATGTTTCATATATGTCTTATGTATGCATGTATTTATGGTATTTTAACTGACTATCCATGTTATGAATACAAACTAAAAATGTTGTGTAATGCTATGTAGTTTTAGACTTAAATGCGCTAAAATGCCAAGGGATTTTGGAAATGTCCTAAAATGTCCCGGAAACCCCAAAAAATTGAAAATCAAATTTTCTAAAAAGATTTTATGGGAAAAGGACGCTGCCGTCGGGATGAAGGGGCGATGCTGCCCTGGTGTTATGGTGGTGTCATCGTGGCACTTTTTTAGAGCTTGGCGATACCGCCACCACAAATGGGCGGTGCCACCAAAGGCTATGGCGGCGCTGCCCACACTGGGTGGTGGCACCGCCCTGGCTTGCATGCCCAAGCCAATTTGGGCTCATTTTTTTTTTCTATAAATAGGGGTCCTATTCCTTCTAAAAAGCCATTCTGCCTCTCATTTTCACTCAAAACTTCTCATAGAACCCTAATACAGTCATCATATATTTTTGTGGACCAAAAACCTAGACAAAGTCGAAAAGATTAATTTGGGCAAGTATGAGATCAATTCTGTTTTGACTTTGAGTGGTGTAAAAGTGGATTGGGATTTTCTGAAGGCTTGTCTGAGGTTTTGGGATGCTGCTGATCATGTGTTCCGATTTGGGATGAGTATGGAGGAAATGTACCCCACTTTCGAGGAATTCAGCGCTATCCTTGGAAGTAATATGAATGCTGCTCTAGCTGTCCCCGAATACCGAGTCGGATACTTTCGCTCTTTCAAGAGGCTCCTTGGATTGGGATAAGAGCTTGCTAGCTCTATGGTCATGGGAGACCAAATCAATCTGATTGCAGTCATAGATGAGTTTTAATACCCAGAAGATACAGGGGATACGAAGAGACAGAATCACAAGATGACAGCCTTAGTTCTGTGTTTGACTGTTGGATGCCTATTCTTCAGCTCACCTGGCTGGGGAGATGTTCGAGTGATGGAACTAGTTGCTCAGATGGAGCGAGGTTGCACTATTGCCATTCTGATTTTAGTAGAGACCCGACAGAGCTTGGATGGAAACTACAGAGTTGAGGGCCTTGGTCTGTTAGCCCATTCATTTTGCAAGTAGAAATATATTGTACTTCCTCCTCACACACTTTTTTCATTTCTTTTTAACCTTTTAATTTCTCTTCTAGGTTTGGCTTAAGGATCATTTACAGGTGGTGGCTCCCCCAGATAGGATGCCCTATTCAACTGCACAATACCGCATGAGGAGGACTCTGATCCGTTTTGGTTTAGAAAAGGAATGGACTGCTTGGGTTTTAGAGTTGGATTCTGGAGATTTGCTTTGGTACTGCTCTTGGTAAGGGATTGACTCATTTATCACGATGAGCTATGGGTAAAAGATGGTTTACCTGCTGGGTATTTCCATGACCTCATTTTATCAAGGCACGAGAGTCTTGAGGCAGATGGGTCAACCCCAAGGCACCCCAATAGATAGAGTTGTCTACCCTTCATCTTTCCTGTTTCCCAAGCCATAATGAATGGTTGGAGGCGGACGATGCGCTTTGTACACCCTGTTGGCTTATCAAGCAAACTGGAGGATTATGATTCCTGGTTCATCCGGAAAGTTTGGTCTACTGAGAAGATCAGGCGAGTATCCTTGATTACAGAGTTGGAAGCAGACACAAAAAATAGAGATACTGATACAGATGCAATGATGAGACCAGAAGACACTGAGGTGACACAGGGTGAGCTGGAGGAAAAGGTTAAACCAGATTCATGTAACACCTCAGCCTAGCTTGAACCTATCCTTTTTAGGGTTCTTCGGAGAGAGATTTTAGTTTTCATTATATTGTGTTGTTAATATATATTTATGCATGGAATTGGTATTTATGCATGTTATTTGAATTAGTTTTAGGCGTAGGAATAGTCCAAAGGTTGCTAGGACTTAATCGGTAAATTTTGAGTTTTTGGTGAACTGGAGGCAAAATGGTCATTTTTCGCCCGTCGAAATTTTATGGATTTAATATTATATTTAAAGAGAGAAAATAATTTAAAGACTTGAAAATGGCCTTATTTTATTTATTTGAGCAGTAGTTTAAGAAATAATCCCGGTCGAAAAATTATTATCGGCACGTAGCGCGATTTCGGTGTTTCGGTTACACTAGGGGTATTTTAGTCATTTCCTTTATAATAAGGAGTTATTAAGTGTGTGCAACCTTATGGTATTAGTTTAGGCTTGATTAAATCCGACCGTTGGATCAAATGACTTTAAATTGAATGGTTAGATGAGTATGTTGTAAAGTTGCTAACCTAAACTCAATGTATGGAATCATTGCCTTTGGTTTGTGATTTGGTGTGTTAATTGTATGTGTAACCCATCTAAGTTGACTTTGGATTAGCCAAGAGGATTAAAGTAAGAAGAATGGATGGTTAGATTGCTAGGTTTCACAAAAATTACTATGGAACCTAAACCATTGGATCAAACCTTTTGTCTTTGGATAAATATGACTATTTATCATCTTGTTCCTTAGAAAATTCAGCCATCAAACCTCCATTTCTCTTACCTTGGTTCGGCCAAACACCAATAATCCATCCTTTGATATTTTCTTTCATTTC
>CANXYC011270744.1:0-12871 GCA_948193065.1 Aleurites moluccanus | reverse complement strand
TTTGAAATTTTAATTTTGAATAATGAAAAATTCAATAAAATTAAGTATTACTAAAATTACAAATATTATAGTTGATAGCTTATGCTAATAATAATCATAATGATGATGATTTGAAATTATATTTTTAAATAATCTTAAAATGCTATAAATTAAATATTACTAAAATTAGATATTAAATATATACACTAAATTTTTTATAAAAAAAAAATTAATAAACTAGCATGTTTGTCTAAATCTAATAATAATAATAACAACAACAATAACAATAATAATAATGATGATAAAGAAAAATAATTAATTTAACTAACTTTAATTAAAAAAAATTAATAAACTGGTATGCTTGTCTATATCTAATAATAATAATAATAACAACAATAATAATGATGACAATGAAAAATAATTAATTTAACTAACTTTAATTAAAAAAATTAATAAACTGGCATGTTTGTTTAAATCTAATAATAATAATAATAACAACAATAATAATGATGATAATGAAAAATATATGGTGATGTTAATTATAATGATAATGATAATAACTATTAACTAAAAAAATAACAAAATAATTTAATTAAATCAATATAATTTAATTACTTATAAAAAAAAAGTTACTTTATCGGTTAATTGTTTATAGATGAGGTTTTAGCATAGAGTTTGAATTGAGAGAGTTTAATTTTTGACAAAGTTTTATTTTTACTTAGTTGCTCTTCATTTTGGAATTGGACGTATCAAATATGAATGTTGTTATAAATAATTTATTTCCTCTGACTTTTTTAAATTATTGTACATCATTGATTATTAAAGTTTTAAATTGAAAATTTGAAATTTTTGTTAAATTATTAAAAAGTAACAATAAGTTATAACTTTACTCTGCATAATGCAAAAAGCAGAAATTGTGCAAAAAATTTCCTTTATTATTATACCTTTTTGTTTGTCTTAAACTCCTAATAATATTTTTTTTCTAAAAAATAAAAATCAACCACCGATAATTTTGTTGTATTTGCAATTTGCAAGAGCTAAGAAGCCTATAAATTATAATAATTTTTTTTTTGTCTTGTTTTTAATAAGCTAAATAAAAATATTAAATTAACATATTAACGTTAATTAATAATTATATAAGGTAAATTGTTGACAATTGTAATATTAATTTTTTTATTTGTCATCATACATTAATTTTATAATTAAGATAAATAATATTTTTATTGTTATTTTTCGTTCTATTATTTAACAAAAAGTATAAATAAAAAATATAAGTCAATAAAATACAACAAAAATTTTATCAAAAATTTTAAAATATTGAATTTTTTATCTGCCACGTTATATAACGGTTTGTCACGACTGTTATCGTTAAATAACGGTTATCGCGGCCGATATTGATTATTTATTTTTTAATTATTATATAACGGTAATATCGGTCACGGTCACATCAAAAACCTAAAAGTAACGGCAACCTAGAAATAACGGCCGTTACGTTACAATATTTAAAACCATGGCTTAAACCATGCAAAGCATTAGGATCTCTTATATGAATATAGCTATCAACTTAATTTGCTGCCATCTTCTTTGCAAAACTCTACAATCAGCTCAAGGCCTTTTATCCTAGTTAGCAGGAACCAATCCACTTAACCTCCCTCTGTGTTTCCAGAACCACCTAGCCCTGTTATCTTATATAAAAAAAGGCCTGTCAAACTAATTTCATCTACAATTGCTATAAGTGACATGATCAACGAACATTGAAATTTCAAAGGAACTCGGACTGGGTTCTGGATTAGAAGAATAAATGTATCAAGAGCATTCGTCTTTTGCATACAAGAAACAATAAAAGACATTCCAACTGATGAGGTCTTCCATAGAGTATGAAAATGATATCTACTTTGCCTCTCTATTTACTTTTAGATAAGGCAAAGCCCCGATGACATTGTCATAGTCACTCCGGCTAACTGGATGCTGCACATAATAACAAACAAGAGAATGAACTTCTGTACGAAACCACATATAGTAATCTAAAATTTGAAAAATCTGTGAATCAGACATTGAAATTTAAGCATAGATGAAATTTGCTTAATTATACAGGTGACTCACAGAACCTTACTAATCCAATGAGCTAAATCACACAACCTCACTCTTCCATTTGGTTCAGCTTCTTTTCTTCTGGTTTACTTTAGTTGGAAATATTAAAATTATAAAAACCAATAGACAGAACAAGGATCAAACTGATTTGCATTCTGTACTTTAAGGATAACAGAATTCATTTTGAATTCTATGCTGTTTCAATTTTATTTTTTATTTTTTATTTTTTTTTGCAAAACTGAATCAATTTGACATGATTGATTATCCTAATCAATTGCCGCTAATGAGTAAACATGTCCTAGTTTCTTGGAAGTTTTTGCTCAAGTCAGCCACAATATTAGGATCAGTTCTTTGCGTGCACTGAGATATTTTGGCCATAATGTTGAACTGAATCAGTCTGTAACATTGACATTTCAAAAATGAGTCTTCTACTTTTCGAGTTTTGACAAAGTAGAAATGAGATGAATCCTAGCAAGTCTCAGGTAAGCTCATTGTAAATACAGACAAATATCCCTAATAAATGCAGTTATCCATTTGCATTAATTGCTAAGTGAGCATGGTAACATGTACATGGAAACAATCAACTTGCGCATTCAAGTGTTGTATGCATACAAATATAAAAAAAGAAAACATACACATGGGAAGCATCTACTATTTTCAGCTTATTGATATTTACAGCTTCACACTCATAAAACTGACGGAGAGGAAAAAGGATCAGAAGCATCTACTACTTTCATTTGCTAGATTTTATCTAAGAACTAAACTTCTGTGAATCAGAAGTCAAGCTCTCAGGTGCACAATAAGTAACCAAAACCTTGTTATCTTGCAAAACAGCAAATAAAGAAGGATATAACTTCTTCTAGATCCAAATAAGATGCATAGGGCTCTTAGGTGCATAATAATATGGATATAACCTTGTTATCTTTGGTTCAGTTCCAATTTCTTACCCTTGCACAACTTGAACCTCAAGATCCAAATAAAGCCATATTCACTTTGTCATAATTATACAGTCAACTTATTTAACTTTTTCATTAACTTTCATTCCCAAAGAACATCAACAACTCTGAACCGCAACATTTTGGTCTCCAAATAATTTTGGAAGAATAATCTCTATAGCAATCGGAAACAGTATGGGCTGAAATGGGGCATTTTAGCTTTGGGCAAACTAATTGTCTAGTCCTGTTTGGTATCATTTTTGTTTCTGGTTTTTTATTTCTGTTTTTTTAATTGTAAAAGGTCGAAAAAACAAAGAAAAACCACCTTTTCTGGTTTTACCTTGTTGTGACAACCCCTTTTTCTGTTTTCAAACACCAAGGAACAAAAATAAATGCATTTGAATAATAGATTTTTCTTTTTGTAATTGAGAAACAAAAACCAAAACCGACAAAAAAAATACCAAAGGGCCCTTATTCTTTCTTCTCCTAAAAGCCTCAT
The DNA here is from genome assembly GCA_948193065.1 of Aleurites moluccanus. Classification (NCBI taxonomy): domain Eukaryota; kingdom Viridiplantae; phylum Streptophyta; class Magnoliopsida; order Malpighiales; family Euphorbiaceae; genus Aleurites; species Aleurites moluccanus. The sequence continues at coordinate 9,367 of CANXYC011270744.1, read as the reverse complement.
GGCCTTTTTACTCCAAGTTTCCTTACATGAGTTACCCGATATTTATGATAGATATGACAGGAATTTAAGCACATTCATATCTTACCCATGATACCTTAGAGACATTATACATAAAATTTACTATCACCAAACCAATGTGTTTAGATTATGCAACTCAACTCTTCATGTTCACTTGATCAAATTAATACCAAAATGAAAATCCCATAACTGAATTCATCTTAAACCAGTAACATGCGTGCCTCAGAATCTCAGATGCTGCACAAAAACTACTGGATAAAGGGCCAAAATATATAGCAAATGCTACGCAATCAACGAGGTTACTAAGCAATAACTAGTATATTAAACTAGAAAAAAGGGGGAATTGTTTTTTTCCATGCAAAATCATTGAAGAGTTTTGTTTAAAGAGAACCCACCATTTTAGAGAGTCTTAATTTCCTCTTGGTATTCTTCTTAGCCAGCAAATGCTGCTTCCCAGCTCTCCTCCGTACAATTTTCCCTCTACCAGTCACTCTGAATCGTTTAGCTGAAGCCTATAAACAAAATCTCACAAAATTAGGGCCTAATTTGTGCAAATTAAACCAAAAAAAAAAAACCCAAATACAGATAAAGAAATTGACCTTATGGGTTTTCATTTTATAGCCTTTAGCAGAGAAAACTGTAAGAGATTGAAACTTTGGACTGAGAGTGGAGATATTAGTAGAGGGTGGTTTTTGAGAGAAAAACAAGTGAGACCCACAAATGTGACGAGTCGAACTGAGTTTGAGCGAGTTGTTAAACTTATTGAATGGAACAAGCTGAGCAGAAACAGAAGGAAGTCGGGCTGTTGAATTTAAATGGGAAAACCTCAAATTGAAAGAGAAAATGGTTAAAGAAGCCATTTTTTTGTTCGTAGTTAAGATTGTGCAGACTTGGTCCTGTTTTGTGGATAATCCCAGGAGAAGGATCCTCTATCTCCTGTGTTATTTACGGTACAGTATTATACGACACCGTTTTTCTCTTAGTTAGAGAGGGAGAGCACTATTTGACATCCCACATTAAAATTAAAAGAAAATTATTATATTTTATAAATTAAATAAGAAATCAAATTAATTATTAAATTTATAATATCATATTGTTAATTAATTTAACCTCCAATTTTTTTTATTGGATTTAATTGAGCACTTTAAATTTACGAATTTGAATTTACTAAATTTGAATTAAATTAATAAATTAAAAAAAAAAAAAAAAGATCAAATAGTCTCTAATTAAGAGCTCAGTGGGTTCCTCACCTAATGAAGCAGTTATACATACATTTATACTTCATTAGTCCTGCCTTAAGTGTCCAAGGCACATCTAGTTTTCCAATATCATAGCACTCATTTAATCAATCAGCAAACATAGTTCTACAATTAAAGATTTCAAGCTTAATGGTTGACCTGAAATATGACTAACTAGAAGGAAGATAGCAGACCGCTAAAAAACAAGCAACAAGCACAGCAGGAACTCATATAGCAGACTACTAAAAAACAAGCAACAATCACAGCAGGAACTCCATACCCTTTTTTTATTAAGAAAAAAAACTCCATACCTTGTTCAATAACAGAAAGAATCCCATCTCCTGAGCAGATCATTGCAGGTAAATTCCACGAAGATGATATGTTACTGCCTGAAGACTTCGTATAGCAGTCATACTGAACCTCCCAAACATCATTTTTCAGATAATGAATATGTCATGTTTTCATTTGTCCCAACCCCAGAAAGAATAATTGGTTCTTGTTGCCAGCAAAGGTCCCAGGCAAATGAGTACCTGAAGAACCTCCTGCCTATAAATCACAAGAAAATTAGAAATCAGCATAAAAGTCAAGCTCAATAAAAATATCTCATATTACATCAAAAATAGGAAAGCTAGTACAATCTTCAGAGAAGGATGCAAAAGTTAGGATGTGAACCATTTCCTTGAGGTAGAAATCAACCTATTTAGACATCTATGAAGTGCTTAGTTGCCAAAAATAGAAAATGTGAAATTTGAGCAAGTAAAACTTATAGTCCATTTAAATTTTCACTATGCAATATAATGCCAACCCCAACTGACAACCGACTTGCTTTGAGACCCACCTTGATAAGCGACTCCTCGACGAACCTGCAGCACAAAGTATAAGTTCAAATGTATCAAGAATGAACCTGCAGCACAAAGTATAAATTCAAATGTATGAGAAACCTTGGTATGTTGAATGCCACAAAGTAAATTCTTAGCAAGAATTAAAATTGAGAGAATTTTTCACAAAATTATATTTTTTTCTAAATCTGAAGTTATGGATACATCAGTTTAACTAAATATTTATAGTGATTTAGCTATATAGAAAATTCTAATTAAAACTTTCTAGATAATAATAAGTTTCTTAGATAACAATAAACTTTTTATATAAAGATAAGTTTCATAGCTTTCTAGATAAAAAATAATAATTATTTAAATTCTTTTTAAACTTTAAGTTAATACATAATAGATTCAGAACTCATTAATATACTTAATTTTAATACAAACCTATAAATATATTATATTAAAACTAATTATATAAAATTGATCAAAATTTGATGTGCACAAGGCCCTACTTAGAATCATTTCACAACATGCCCCCTCTTAGTGACAAAATATATAGCAAAAAAAATCTGAAACATGTTGAGCATTAAAAATTTGAATGATATTTACTTCAGTGAGCTATATTTTCTGCAAGTGATGCATTTAATGGGCATGCAGATAAGTCTCAGGGCAAAAAACGATAGTTATCAAGCTTAGTATAACTAAAGCACAGGTGTTAAACATCAATATGACACATAAACATATCTATAAGCTATTTGATTGAGACAGTCATATGCTAATCACCTTTTTTCCTACATCAACTATTAGTAAATATTACCAATTAAATATATTAACTGAGGTATATAAGCATAATTTCTGCCACATAAATCCACAGAGATTCATGGGTAAAGAGGAGCAGCAGGAGTGGATAGACTAGCAAAACGGCAAAAAGCATATGTATCCATGACCATGACCATGACCCGTGCAAACTAAAATAGAAAAGGAATTCAACCAAAAAGCAACTCAATAACCATTCACAAAGAGATATGGACGAGCTTTTCATTCATGCTAAATGAGAATGAACATATTGGTGGATCACCTATCTTACTTAGGGATGATAATTTTGGTCTGATTCTGCCTGACCCGAGTGAAATGTGTAACATCCTACTTGTTTAATAAATGGGACGGAGTGAATTTTTTGTTAGAATTTTTAGGTCAAGCAATATATGCGATTGCTTGAAACATTACACCCTAGGTATCTAGTTTAGAATATTTAGCATGCTGCCCCCAACTAGCATATATATAGGTTTACACTAGAGTTGAACCAATTAATAGACTCTTACCCATTAGACCCACTACAAAGGTCATTTACCTATTAGGATATATGTTAGAACATATATTAAGATTATTTAATAAACCCAACAAAATAAAACCTGAAAGGAGAAGAACAGGCTTCATCAGTATCTCATATCAAAAACCATAGTCAAAACCAAAAAAAAAAAAAAAAAATCCTCAATGTCATAAAAAATAAACTTCCTCATTGATAAAGCTCAATGTAGGTACTGAATGGATACAACAGATCAAATTCTTACAATGTAAAAATTTTCATTTCAAACTAGCACCACATTGTTAATGAAGGCATTGGTCAACATAAGCCTGTAAGTAATACTCAACTACAATCAACAGCATCTCTAACCAGCTTTTCTGACAAAATTAGCATTCAACACTCTACATGTATGGCTGCTGTGAAGACCGCATACCAGTAGTCCCCATATAATTGCTATAGTTAGAAGCAGCTGGATCGCATGACCCAGCAATGATCATCATCCTGAGGATAGTAGTACGATCGTTGATTGGTAGCTGGCTGGCCATAAGCAGAATGGCTAGGAGCTTGATAATTGTAAGGATTTGGAGCAGTATGAGTGTACCTCTCTAGCATTCCAGTGTACAGTATCCCATAGGCAAAGAAAGGTGGAGCTTGCCGCCCACCAGCATCACCTGGGGCAACTCCTCTACGGAATCCTGAAATCCTCCATTAGCTCTTGGCTTCTTTGATTTTTGATGTTTGCCAAAATCCTCATTTCTCTTTTTATCAGATTTTGATTTCACTAATTGGGCAACCCTTTTCTGAAGTTGATCAATTGGGTAGTCAGCTTCAAGCTTACACTCTTCAACAGACCTTATAACAGCCTTCAGTGCTGCAAGTTCTTGTGCATTTACATCAACCTGCAAAAAAAAAAAAAAAAACGAAACTAGCAAGTAATTTGTTATTTTAAAGTTTTTGGCATCGCTCAGCTATTCTTCACTGGAAGAAAATGTACCTGTCCAGTAGCACCATCTCCATTTCCACCTTTTCCTTGGGAGTGTCTCTTGGAATCCTTCAAGTACGTCTTTAGTAGTGGAACAGGGAGGAAGCTTTCAGTGAGTTGGAAGGCATGAATAAAATGTACATCTTCAATTTGTTTCCCACCATTAATCATGACTCAATAACACCTGCATAAACAGTAAAGACTTGGTAAACCCTACATTAAGTCCATTTAGGTCATGAGAGTTATATTGGACTGCAAGTCTACATATTTTACAAGTAATCTAAAATACCATCACTCATAAAGGAATCAAGGGTAAAAGACACCTATGGAAACAATGGTCAACTCTCCAGACGCAGGTCAGCTAATTAGAAGAACACCAACCTGGCATTTTGTGAGTTAACCCAAGAGAATGGCACAGCTCAGGTGCCTGCCTGCGGCAAGCAACTACAAGGACATGCTTGCAGAGTTCTTCTTCATCAAACTCCGAAGCAATTCTAAAAGCTGAGAGAAGCTGCAAGAATGCGTCTGCTTCCAATGAATTTCCATTGGTAGCATCAATGCCTGCACTAGCCAACTTAGGCTTCCACTCATCAGCAATTGCCTTGGCTTGCTGCTTTATTTCAAGGTTTAGAAGGTGATCAGCACCTGGGTCAATTCTGGCCAACAAGGCAGCCATGGCTTCCATAAACATGATACAGGATTTGCGCATGTCCTGAAGGGCAGCATCCTTTTATCCATTGGTTGGGTAGTTTCAACAGGAGGATAAAATTCCTCCGGTGAATCCAGCGCCAAACAGGCCGGTTCATTTGCACTTTCTAGCACAACATAAAGTTCCTCACGAATGGCATATAGATTTTTTTGATTCTGCATACTAACAGTCAGTAGCCCTCTTACATCCATCTGCTCACAAAATTGTGTTAGCTCTGGACGTGGCTTAACATCAAAAGCCGCACTTTCAGCATTTTCACCCATTTTAGGAGGAGAGTCCTCCTCTAGCTAATTTGTGTCACCAATATGAGCTGCTTTCCTTGCTTTCTTTGTCGTCACCCCCATCAATGGACTCCAGCATAGTTGCCTGGTGATTAGCTCGTGCCTCTACAATGACAGCAACTTCAGCGTTCTTTAGTTCTTGCACTCGATGAAGGAAAAGTCTTGCTCTTTAGCGACAACAGATGTCTCTCTTTCCGCTAGCAATGCAAGAGTTTCAGCTTCTTTCTGCATGAACTCCTTCTCTCTAGCTTCTAACTCTTCAAATTTTCTCCTCGATGTTGTATCAAGGTTGCGGAAGTGTTCTTCAATTTCTAGCCACTGAACCTTGTCCTCAGAAGCATCCTTGCGGGCTTCAAGTACATGTAGAGCGCTTACAAGCTGTTCTGTTAAAGAGGATGCTGTATTGTTTTCCATGCCTTGCTCTGAATTAGTCATGGCTATCAGAAGAGCATGTAATACGGAACAATTTATCAGTAAATCATAAAGCCATAAACAAAAGTACAATATGCAATAAAAGCTGAATACATACTGTTTCTCAATAAGAAGGCAGCAAGCAACCCAACACAAAATAAATAATACAAAAAGAAAATGCACCCAAACTACACTCATCACTCTGGTTTAAAGTTGAAGTTGTAAACATCCTTATTGCTTATTACGCTCAAGTTTTTCTTTCACTTGGCCAATTCTACAGTTCATTTTATAGGTTCCTAGGCATTTAACAAGAGTCCCTCACAAGTCATATAGATTTAGTGAACCACCGGGATTTAAAGAGGCTACAAAAACAGAATACTACAAATTCTCTTCTCGTTCAGAAAAAGCAGAAGAAGTTTCAAAACAAAGAACTTGGACAATTAGATTTCTTCAATCGCATAAATTTCATATCAACTCATGGTGTCTCCAATATGCTCAGACAAGTCTAAGGAAAAAAAAATTCAAACTTAAATGAGGTTAAATATTTTGTCTGAAAATGACACCCTTATGTTGGGGATCAAATAGCCAACAAATAGACTAAATCTCGGCAATAGGAAGAAAGGCATTGTTGAAACCTCTGAAATAGCAGATGAAATAGTTCGATATAAACAAATCCTTTAAGTTTAAACAAGTCAAAAGCTTTTGTCTGTACAAGGAAAGAAAGTCAATGCACATCACTGCAACTGAAGTTGAATTGTACACTTCAATTAAATATCACCAAACCAACTATCTTCAGTATATAAATGTCAAGACTAGAAGGAAAATAAGGAGGAAGGTCAGGGGTTGAACATAACTTTTGCCATCTTAAATACAAACAATAAATGTTTACTAAAATTGTAGAAAGCTCTCTGTCTTCAAGAAAACAATTCCAAACACTAATGGAATCATCATAAAGAGAATTCAAACATAGAAATGACACAGAGAACAAGAGGACAATGAACTCAGAAGGTTAACTTCTATAAAATTGAAAGTGAGCATTCTCATTCTCAATGTTCAAACTGTGGCATTGTATGATCCAAGCATCATAATGGTGCATAGATTTCTTTCGAAGCTGCCAAAGTACATTTTGAAGGAATTATCCTCCTTCGGTGGCACCAGTATGCACATAATCAAATGTAGCTCCACAACCATTATCTTCCAATTTCATCTTTCCTAAATTGGGTTTTTTTTTCCCTTTAATCATGACAGTGTCATAACTCATGTTTATAAATTTACCTTTAGAATCATATTAAAAATAAATTATGCAAGTTAGAACTATGAAAAAAAAAAATTTAATATAAATTTCTTTCCATAAAATAAAATCTTACCATTTATGACATTATTTTTATACTTTAAAATAAAATCTTACCGTTTATGATATTATTTTTATATCTTAAACTAAAATCTTACCATTTATGAGATCATTTTTATATAAGATATGAAACATCTTTTTATATGATATTTGATTTAATTTTACATTAATATAGGAATAATTAACTTCTTGCATAATTTATAAGTTTAGGACCACAAACTAGTGAAAGAAATCTTGTTTTAATTTACAAATTGCATTACACATATTCAAAAGATACAAATGATCATTTCATTTTTCACATGATATTATTAAGAAGAAATGGCATCAGCATTTTATCCTCAATATCTAAAGAAATGCATTTATGGCTTAGTTAAAAGGTTAAATATACCAATTCAATTTAAAAAAAAAAAATTGAAAAAAAAGGAAAGATAAAAAACAAAATCAAATGGTAAAATGCATTGAAGAAATAATTTCATTACAATGTTCAAAACTAGCCTATTCAGAGCCAACCGACACAATAAAATTGCAGTATAGTAACTACAAGAGCATGCCCCTAAGTTTCAAAAGCAAGCTCAGTTTTGCACTTTGCAGGCAAAGCTTCTTCCAGCCATTGATTCCCTACAGCTTATATAAATTAGTATAGAAGTTCTATACCACAGAAACAATGCACAGAAATCTAGCAAGCGAGCTTCACTACAGAGCCAGCCCCATATGTATGCTAAAGAAAAAACTACATGCTTGAAAAGTTGAAGATTATTCTGCAACAGCAATTTGGTATTACAATAGATAATGTACGATTCAAATATCATGTCGTTTGGTTACTCAATTCCTTCTAGATGTTTAGACGTCCAGCACCCTGAAGCAAAGGTAATCCCCCTGGAAACAAGGTAAACTATGAATGCTACATATGCAGCAGCGAAGATGCATACCACGGAGGTAAAAACCATTCCATTTAATTCATTGGAGAAAAAGTCAAAAAAAAGATAGCCATTGATTATTATCACCAGGGCAGCCACAAGCCATGATACCATCTGCAATGAAAAAGGGAAATTGAAATAATGTATCTTACTTATTTGTAAAAAATTGGAGAGAGAACATAGACTGAGCAGCAAGTAGAGCAAGCTATAAAAGAACTACAAAACAGAGTTAAGCGGATGATTATCTACCTAATAAGCAACTAGAGACTTCAATAGCATAACATCATGAGATAAAGTTGGAAGTTCTAACATAGACCACACATTTTGGTTGTGGCGTTCATCTCAAAATTCATGAAGATATGTTTTTAAACCAGTTCATTAATGATGAAACACAACATCATGCATGTCAAATGCGTTAATGAAGTATAAATTACTGACAACCATCAAAGCCATGACCAAGCATGATCAATGCAACACATAGAGATAAGCGAAAGCTTCTTATGAGGACATTTATAGAATATAACAGATCGTTAAATCATTGGCACCAGAGGACAGAATTTTTTTTTTTTTTTCTGTCATGGCATTTCAGTTTTAAATATTGTTATGGAACAAGAAAAAGCTGTTCCACTTTTTCCAGCACGCCTCAAGGCAATGAGTATATACCCCATTTATCAAGCATATAAATCATATAAGAAATTTGCAATGTCAATACTGGTACAGAATGTCGATTTCACAACAAAGGTAATACATTAACGGTGCAGGATATATCTGAATTATCTTGATTTCTAGGTACTCTGAAATTATGGGCAATAAGTTGTTAGCTTCTCCACACAATTTATGAATTTATAATGCATCTGATTCTCAAAGAGCTACACAACATATGGTTATAAGATCTTTAGAAAAATTAAAAATTATTGGAATTAACTTTATGCCATGGTTGACAGCAATTTAAAGGGCCCATATAAAGGTGCATGACCAAAATGAAAACTATGGGCATAATCATCATACCTTAAGAACAGGACCAATCTTGAAACTGCCCATGATTTGCTCCTTAGCAACCAAACAAAGAAGAGGGATAAGTGCAAAAGGAATCTGTATTGATTGAAGCACATTCAGCCATTCATTTAGAACATCCAGTGTATCCTCAGAGGTTTCAAAAACAAGTGCAACGATAATAGTAGGGATGATTGCACAACTTCGAGTGATCAATGCCCTGAGCCATTTTTTCAATCTCAAGTTCAGGAAACCTCCCATGATAAACTGTCCTGCATAAGTGCCGGTAATAGTACTACTCTGACCAGCTGCTAATAACCCAATACCCCATATGTACAAA
>CANXYC011270641.1:0-11094 GCA_948193065.1 Aleurites moluccanus | reverse complement strand
ATATATATATATATATTTTATTGTAAGCCTGGTGTAACCCATATGCTTTTTTATTTATCTTAAAAAGTGGAAAATTATTATATTTTAGTGCACTATATATATATAATTGTGAAATCTCACACAATCAGATCTGTTCAAAATCTCTTGATGAAGAAAATTTGAGAGAAATTCTTATTTAGGGTTTGTTCTTCTTATAAACATACTCTGTAAAGATGTATATATATGTACATAATTAAAATACTAAAATACCATTTTATAAACTAATATTTATAGCTTACTCAAAACAAATTAACTAACAAACTTACAACTGAATATAAAAATAAATTACAACATATTGATTTTATGCACATCTTCCTCTCAAGATGGAGATTGATAACAATGGATTAATCCCATCTTGGATAACAAGAAGTTATGAGCTCGAGCACTTAGTGCTTTAGTAAAAAGATCTGCCAATTGCTGCTTAGAAGGAATATGGGCTGTGCTGAGAAACCCTTCTTTAAGCTTGTTCCGGACAACATGACAATCAATATCTATATGTTTGGTTTGCTTATGGAAAACTGAATTTGCAGCTATATGTAAGGCTTCTTGATTATCACTATGAAGAGGAATAGGAAGCAAAACAGGAAGCTGAAAATCTTGTAAAAGATAAGTGAGAAACTGTAATTCACACACTGTTGAGACCATACTCCTATATTCTGTTTCAGCAGAAGATCGAGCCACTGTAAATTACTTCTTTGTCTTCCAGGAAATTAAAAAAGAACTAAGGAATACACAAAATCCAGTCAAAGATTTTCTAGTAAGTACACAAGTTCCCCAATCTGCATCACTATAAGCATCAAGCTAGAAGGCAGAAGTAGAAAGATAGAAAAGACCTGAGGAAGGATTGCCCTTAAGGTATTTACTATATGCAAGGTTGCATCCCAATGAAGAGTTCTTAGAGCACTCATAAACTAACTTAATTATTGTGTAAAGTAACAAAAACCAGGTTTTGTCGAGTTTAGATATAATAGTCTACCTATTAGTCTTCTGTATTTTTCTGGATCAGGAAATAAAGGAGAAGTTGTATCTGTGAGTTTAAGACCAGTAGGTAGAGGTGTTTTGGCTGGCTTTCTGGCTATTAAACCAGTGTTTGTGAGAATGTCTGTCACATATTTTCTCTGATTTATGTACAAGCCTGTTAGGGTTCTGTGAAGTTCAATTCCAATAAAATATTTGGCATAACCCAAATCCTTAATAGAAAATGTAGTATCCAAATCCCTTTTAACATAAATAATATCTTGTTTACAGGAACCCATGATAAGAACATCATCCACATAAAAAATTAAAGCAAGAAAACCAGTAGAAGATTTCTTTGTAAACTAATAATGATCATTAGATGATTGTATGAAACCAAATTGAGCTATTTTAGATGTCAATTTTAGTTTCCATTGTTTGGAGGCTTGCTTAAGGCCATATAAAGTTCTTTTAAGTTTGCAAACCTTGGAGGTATCAGGAATATGATATCCAGTAGGAGGACTCCTGTAAATATCCTCATCCAAAAAACCATGCAAAAATGCATTGTTAATATCCACTCCCTTTACTTGGTCGTAGTCATTGGCTACCAATCTTGCCTTATATCGTTCTACAGTCCCATCTGCCTTAAATTTAACTTTGTAAACCTATTTACAGCCTATGGGTTTCTTACCAGAAGGTAGATCAGTTATTTCCTAAGGTTGATTTTGTTCTAGAGCAGTTAACTCCTTTTCCATTGTTGCAACCCAATGAGGATATATTTTTGCTTGATTATAATTTGTTGGTTCTTGAATAATTGATACATTGGCCACAAATTTCATATGAGATTTGTCTAAAAAAGGTTAAATGGGAGGTGGAATAGGTTGAATAGGATATGAAGTAGTAACTGTGGGATCAATGCATGATTGGACTGGAGAAACAAAGTCTTGAAGCCACTTTGGTTTGGTTTTAGGTCTTGAACTATACCTTAAAGGAGCAGGAGGAGGTTGAAGTACAAGATCAAGTGATTGAGATGAATGATCAATAGAAACAAATTCTGATTTAGATTGTGTTAGAGGTAGTTCTGGGTTTAACAGGGGTTCAGTGACAGGGTCAACTGGGTTATTATCATGAGGATTTAGAATGAGTAGAGTATCAAGAATAGAATCAAGAATTAGTGGTAAGACTCGATCAGAATGTTGAAAGGACACATTATTATTGTAAGGGAAAATAGTTTCATGGAATATCACATCTATAGAAATCAAAATAACACCAGTGTTAAGGTTATACAGTTTATATTATTTTTGGCCTGGTACATAACCAATGAAGATACATTTAAATGTTCTTGGCTCAAATTTATCCTTGTGAAGAATGGTGTTTGTTGCAAAACACAAACACCCAAAAGTTCTAAGAAAGGTGTAGTTTGGTGGTCTAGAATATAATTTTTCAAAGGGTGTTTTCCATTGAAGCAAAGGAGTTGGTAGTTTATTAATGATATGAGTTGCAACAAGAATGGAATCTCCCCGAAATTATTTAGGTAAGTTAGATTGGAACAACAAAGCTCTAGCTGTTTGTAAAAGGTGCTTGTGTTTTCTTTCCACAACACCATTCTGTTGTGAAGTATAAGGCGTACTTTTTTGGTGGATAATTCCAAGGTCTAGGAAAAGGTTTTGACAATGTGAGTTGATAAATTCAGTCCCATTATCAGTCCTGAGTTGTTTCACTTTGGTTTGAAATTGTGTGTTAACCATGGTAAAGAAATGTTTGAGTTTCATATGTGTTTCAGTCTTGGTTTTAAGCAAAAAAGTCCGAGCGGCTTTACTATAGTCATCAACTATAGTTAAAACATAATGAGCTCCATTTAAACATACAGTTTTATATGGTCTCCAAAGATCCGCATGGATAAGTTCAAAAGGGATTTTGGTTTGGATTTCACTTCTGTGAAAGGGTAATCTTTGTTGTTTAGACAAAGGATAATATCACAAACATTGGTTTGATCATAATCAATAAACTGAGAAAAATGTAAATGACTGATTTTTATTTTAGAGGCATAACCCAATCTAGCATGAAGCAAAGAGTAAGGAATGGAAAGATTCTCTTTATTATTGGTATTTACAGTACAAGAGATAGGAGGATCAGCTTCAAACACATTTAGAATAGCAAATTTCTTTAACTGAAATTCAATAATTATATGTACAGAAAAACTAGACCTATCTAAGATGTAAAGTCCCGCATGCATCTTCCCAACAACTTTGACTTCCTTAGTCATGAGGTCTTGAAATGAACAGTGGGTATGATAAAATATAATTCTAATAGGCATGGTTTGAGTAGTTTTACTTACTAGCAACAAATTGAATTTAAAGGTGGGAATGAAGAAAACTTTTGCTAAGGTTAGTTTGGTACTAAGTTTAACTATTCCCATTTGATGTATCTTTTTAGTTGTTTTATCAGGTAAGTGTACTATAGTTGATGGGTTCAAATCAAGTATGTTTGACAGATGTTCAATGACAAAGCTCATATGGTTAGATGCATCAGAGTCAATTATCCACAAATCATCAAAAGCATAATTAAAAAAATTAAGGAAAATAGTATGTGTTATACCTGCATAGCTTGTATAAGTCACACAAGCATTGTTAGATAACTCCTTGCCTTTAAGATACTTCTGCATTTCTTTTCCAACAACAGCTGCTATAGCATTTGTCCATTCATCAGTTTTAACCTCCTCAACATTGTCTTTTCCATTAGAACATATTACTTGAGCGGCAACTCTGCCCATTATTCTTGTTCTCTGCTTCCTCAACTCATCATACCATTAGGGTATCCTATAAGTTTGAAACACTCGTCTTTCTCATGCCCTTGCATATGACAGTATGTACAAGTCTTGTTTGACTTCTTACTGTTATACTCATTTATGTACTGACTCTTTACTCCTTTTCCAAGCTGATTGTAATCTCTTCCAATTTGTTCTATCTTGCCACTTTCTTCCTTATAATTCTCTCTTCTATAATTTTGATTTCGTGCCAATATAACACTCCCTTATCTGAGAGTAGTAAAGCCACTGTGCACCTCCCTCTGCTTCTCAACTCTTAAGACCATAGAATAGGCCTTGTTAATGTTTGGAAGTGGCTCGATCAGTAATATTTGATTTCTGACATGATCGTATTGATCATTTAATCCCATCAAGAATTGAACTAATCTAGTTACAAATTTAAGATCTTCATTCTCCTTTGCTGCCCTATAAAAATAAACTGGTATCTTTATGAAGCAGGCTAACTCGTCCCAAAGCCTCTTGAGTTTTATAAAATATCTAGCTATACTCATATTACCCTGTGTAATTGATCCTATCTCTCTCTGTAGTTGATAGATCAATGGACCATTAGACTCACCGAATCTCCCTTCTATCTCTTTCCATAATTGTTTCGCAGAATCCGCATATATGAAAGCCTCTACTAGTTCCTTCAAAATTGAATTTTGGATCCATGAAACTACTATAAAATCTACTTGTTTCCAGGTCTCAAACTCTACTGAATCTTCATCGGGTTTCTTAGTGGTTCCAATTACGAACCGTAATTTTGTCTTCGCATACAAAGCTATCTTCATAGCCTTACTCCAAGAAAAGAAATTACTTCCAGTAAGTGGTGTACTTACCATAAACATTCCAGGATGGTCTGAGGTTTGCAAGTAAAGAGGATCTCCTGCGTTCAGATCTCCATTGTTGCGAGATCTTTGGGCGGTCGCACTCGATTCTCCTATTCCTGTCATTGGGTTCAAATCTCTAGTCATCTTTATCAACTTCTTCAGAAATCTTCTAAGCCTAGTAGATTTACTTCACAGACTTTGCTCTGATACCATGTGAAATCTCATATAATAAGATATGTTCAAAGTCTCTTGATGAAGGAAATTCGAGAAAAATTCTTATTTGGGGTTTGTTCTTCTTATAAACATACTGTGTAAAGATGTATATATATGTACACAATCAAAATACTAAAATACCCTTTTACTAACTAATATTTACAGCTTACTCAAAACAAACAAACTAACTAACAAACTTACAATTGAATATAAAAATAAATTACAACATATTGATTTTCTGCACAATAATGCACCTTTTAGAAATGAAATTAAAAAATTAATATTGAATAGACTAATAATTAAATGAATGTTGGACAGATCAAGAATTAAAATTTAATTAAAAGGCATGAGAGATAATGATAAGGCAGAAAAAACAAAACATTTAAAACTGTGTAAAAATTGAATTTAAATAAGTCTTATGAAATTTTTTTTATAATTTTTTTTACCCAATAGTCTAAGTTTACTGAATTTTTGGGTCACTCTGTCGTTGACCTTTCCATTCATAAATATATGAAATTTTTTTGAAATTATGTGTGATTAAAAATTCATACACTTGATTTACTCAACAATTTTAAATATATATACGCATTATGCTTTCAATAATATATTCTTTGTGGATGTCACATCTAAAAATTAGATATGGATAATTACAACTATAGTTGTTTTTTTTAATAGATTATTAAGGGAGAGATTAATGAGTATGAACTAATTTTTAATACCAAAAACTCAAGTGTTTTTTGCATGATTCAATTATTTTTATTAAATTGATTCCAAAGCTACAACTACAAATCAAGCCAATTAAATGTATATGAAAAAAGAAATCAAGCCAATTAATATATATTTTGCATGTATATTAAAGCCCTTCAAAGTTGACAATTCTTATTAATTAGCTTAAATATTTGAATCTTATCTAACTGGAAGGTTAGTTTGACGATTGAGACAATTCATCCACTAGTTATAACTTATTATCATTATTATTATTGGTCTAATACATCATTAAGGGAAGGAATTTCATCATGGCAATGAAGATGATCACTAATTTAATCATTAACTTTTAAGCTAAATTACACTCCATTGCATTATGGGTATTTTGAAGAGAAACCAACTACCTAAGAAATAAAATAAATAAATAATGACTAGCTAGATATGTAAATAGCATATTATATGTAGACATTAACATGTGCATACAAATAATGTCAAAAGACATTTTAAAATTTTTTTTTTTTTAAGAATTTTTTTTAAAAAGTTAAATAGAAGCATGGAATATCCATTTGAAGAAATGGGTGAAAAAAAGAAAATGATAATTGTTGATGAAAAGGTGTATGTAAAACCTTAAGGAGGTAAGAATTTATGTGAAAAGTTTAAAAGGGTATTATTATACAAGTTTTAGCCATTGTTGTTATTTATTTGTTGATATAGAAATAAAATAATTATTAGTTTCAACTAAATTTCTAAAAATTGATTTTTAACATGAAAATTTAGAATTAAATTAATAAAAATATTAAAATTGATAATATAGGATAATATTAGGATATTTTTAATCAAATCAATCATTATTTGTGCAAATTTCTATATTTTCAGTTTGAAAAATTAATTTTATATTTAAATTTTATATAAATTTAACTAGATGCACAAGAGATTGAGGATATTAATTGATTAGAGTAAGTGTAGAATGATTTAATAAATTAATTAACTTTCAATATGATAAACTGATAAAAGAAAAGTGACTGGAATTCTTTGATGCATTGCTAAATAAATATGTCTATTAATTAGTAGGTAGATATCATAATCAAGAAGTGGAGTTGCCTTTCCACACTAAAAGTTGCCTTCAAAATAGCATGCTTGTAGAAAGCAAATGTAGGAGTCAATTGCTTCTTTCAATACTAATCTAATGAACTTAAATAACAAAAGTCATATCATATAGTAACCATTAGATCTTCTCCACTAAGATAAATTTATTACACCTAAAAAAATTAAAATCATTATTTTTATTAATAAAATTTTAATCTAAAAATAAAATTAAAAACTGAAATTTTAAATCTCTATTAAAAAATTTATATTGTTTGAGAGGTTTCGAATTCGAGTTATTTTTTATATAATTAGATATGTGATTATTAAAATAAGTGTGTTATCTATAAAAAAATTTCTTTATTTTTTTATTAATTATTAATTATTAATTCTGTAAATTCTATTTAAATAATTTAACTATGCAAAATCTTAAAAAAAAAATAATATCTATGAAAAAACAAATAAAATTATTCCCTTTATTTGGGTGTGTGAAAACTGTCTCTTGAAGAATTTTTTATCCCCACATGACACACATACAAACCTAAAATTGTTTCACATCTCATCAAGGTATGAAAGTGACAATGCATTTATGGATCATGACAACACTTAATATGGCAGCTATTTGGTTTAAGTCAAGGTACTATGTATATTATAATAATAATAATAAATTAAGAAGGGAACCTATGAAATTATTGCTTTTCATTGTAGTTGTTCCCACCACCCAAAGGAAAAGTAGTGAAGGCTAATCAATTAGGTCCAAGACACTTGTGAATGATACATATCTATTTCACAATTTGTTTGAACTAATACATAACTTATCAAGAAGGTGATTTTATTATATTATTATACGTTATATATATATAGATAGTATTAAAATTACTATTAATTTTTAATTGATAATTTTTTTTATATTTATTAATACTCTTTTATTTTTATATTTTTATTAGTTTTAATTAAATTTTTTTATTAATTTTCTATGTAAATTTTTAAATTATATATTTATGTTTATAAATATATAATAGTTAAAATATAATATGTGTATTAATTTCACTATATTAATTAATAATAAAATTGAAAAATTAGATTAAAAATAAAAAATTACAATAAAGTATTACATAATATATATAATTGAAAATTTCAATGTTTCAATTTTTTTTTTAAAGAATACTATCTTATTTTTCGATATTTATTTACTTATTTTTATTAAAAAATTTAAATTTCTATTTTTTATATTAATAATTTTATAATCATTTAAAAAATATTTATTTAAATATTTTTATAAAATATTATGAGAAAATAAAAAAAATATTTTATTTTATTTTTATTTTATTTGCAAGTCTTAACCGGAATATACATATAAAATATTATGAGATTTTTTAATATAATTAATTATTTTATTTTATTTTTATACAAGTAAATATAACTTAATTTTATTTTTTAAGTTTTAATTATTTATAGTTTTATAAAAATTATAATTTTTGTTTTATTTAATATCAATATTCTTTATAATTAATACTTTTCATTTAAAAAATATATAGAAAGTAATATATTAAAAAGGAAATAATCTCATAACTAATCATTAATAATATTCAAAAATATATTAAATAATTTTAGCATGTTAAATATAAAAATAATTTTATCAATTAAAAAATTATAAATAAATTTTCCTCTAATTTTAATAATTTTTATTCTAACAATAACCACGCTTTATATGTATCCTAGTAAACGTCAAGATTAAGAAAATGACACAAAAGCAAGATTCCAATCAAGCCTTTATCATGTGTGGATAAGGTTATCAGGCCACAAGTTTATCGCATCTCTTTTTTGTAATTTTGCTTATGGACTTCAGTATTTTTAACCCTATGTTTGAATAATTTTACCAACAAACTAGTTGAACATCCCCACGGATTGTTCAATTTAAAATTATTAATTAATTAAAAATTATTTATCATAATTATTTATTTTATATTTTTTTATTTATTATTATCTCATTTTAACTTTGTAAAGAAGCTGAGGAACTCCATAAAAGCTTTGTTAATTTATTTAACCATGTATAAAGCATTAGCTAATTCAGTTAAAGGATTAGTTAGCTTTCTGTTACAGTTAACTTTCTATTTTAAGTTTTTTCTTTTCTTTTTTATTAGTTCTGTTAATTAACTATAAAATTATAAATTTTTCCTCCTTTCCTTTGTTGTACATTTTGTATATAAGTACTTTTCTCATCAGTAATGCAGTGAGAGGTCTCTTTCGTTCAAGTCATTTCTTATCACATGGTATCAGAGTAACTGAAATTTCAGATTCAATTTCTCTTTCATGGCAGTTACTTTTCTTAGTCATTTTTCACAAGTTATTAGTCTTTTTTTTTCTCTCTCTTTTCAAGGCTTATTCAAGCTGTATCAATGGCGTCTTTAACTAGTACAAATCATATTGATGATCCGTCCTTTCCTTATTTTCTTTATCTCTCAAAGAACTATAGTTCCGTGATTATGGCTCCTAAACTCACTTTTGCAAAATGTTCTTTATGGAAAATGTCATTTCTCCTTGCTATTTCAATAAGAAATAAACAAAGATTCATTGATGGATCTATCACCAAACATCCTCCAGAAAGTAATCTATTTAATCCACGAACTCGATGTCATAATCTCATAATGGCCTGGTTGCTCAAATCAATTTCACCTTCTATAGCATCCACTGTACTTTACATAGATGAAGCAAGTAAGATCTAGCAAAAGCTCAATAAGAGATTTTCACAACTTGATGACTCAAGAATATGTCATCTTCAACATCTACTTTGCTTGGTAACTCAATGATCTATGTCTATTGATGAATACTTCACAAAACTTAATGGAATATAAGAGGAATTAAGAAGTTTTAGGCCATTACTGTTTTGTTCTTGTGGAAAATGCAATAACAACTATTTTCAAAGATTTGTTGATGAAGCACAGAAAGACAATGTGTTCAAGTTCCTTAATGGACTCAGTGAGAGATCTCAGATCATCATGATGAAGCCATTTCCTACCTTAGATCAAGTGTACAATATGCTGCTTAGAGAAGAAACACAGAGAAGTTTATTTGTACAGCCACAAAGTTTCAATGATGGAGCTATCATAGTCGTGAAGACAATGTGTTCAAGTTCCTTAATGGACTCAGTAAGAGATCTTAGATCATCATAATGAAGCCAATTCCTACCTTAGATCAAGTGTACAATATGCTGCTTAGAGAAGAAACACAAGGAAGTTTACTTGTACAACCACAAAGTTTCAATGATGGAGTTGTCATGGTCGTGAAGAAGAATCATACTAGTCAAGTATGTTTTCACTGTGATAAACGAGGCCATATCAAGAGAGATTGTTATAGGTTTCTAGAATTCCCTTTGGACTTCAAGTTTACCAAGCCTAGAGGTTAGAGTAAGATGGCTAATCAAGTTGTAGTACCATAAGATGAAGCTGCAAAAGATAATATTGATTCTAATCCTGCATCAATGGCTAGACTTCTTCTTTCAAAGGATCAAGTTCAAAAACTCATGAGATGGCTAATCAAGTTGCAGTACCATAAGATGAAGCTGCAAAAGATAATATTGATTCTAATACTGCATCAATGGCTAGACTTCTTCTTTCAAAGGATCAAGTTCAAAAACTCATGAGCTTTTTAAATGATCAGAATTGCAATGTTTGAAATACAACTAATCCTTCATCCTCAACACATTTAACTAACTTTGCAGGTAAACAATTCATTTTTCTCTCTACCATAAACATGAACAAATTCCAAAACCTCTTAAACACTAAATTTCATATATCACATTGGATTGTTGACACTAGTGCTACAGATCATATAGTTTGGTCCTTGGAATTGCTTGACTCTTATATTCAAGTTCACAATGAGTTTGTTCAATTATCAAATGGCATGAAGGTTCAAGTCTTTCGCGTTGGTACTATTATTCTCAATTATTGCTTAACTCTTCATAATGTCATGTTGGTATCTTCGTTCACCTTTAACCTTTTGTCTATTAGTAAACTACGTCTAGATCCCCAAATTTGTTTCATATTCATTCTTAATCACTATTTCATCCAGACCCACTCATCATATATGACGATTGTACTAGCTGAAATAAAGGATGGACTTTTCTATTTGAAGCATGGTCTTTCTTTATAGAATCAAGTTTTTGCCACATCTCATTCTAAGCCATTTTGTATGACTTCTCTTAATATTTGGCATCACAGATTAGGGCACATTCTTATGAATAAGATTCCTTCCATCATTTCTGATGTAAATAGAACAAATTTACCTACATATACATATTCATCCATATGTGAAATATGTCCTGTGTAACACCTCAGCTTAGCCTGAACCAAATCCATATAGAGATCTTCGGGGGGAGATTTTTAATTTCTTTATATTGTTATGTTTATATATATTTATGCATGAAATTGGTATTTATGCATGTTATTTGAATTAGTTCTAGGC
>CANXYC011270350.1:0-15699 GCA_948193065.1 Aleurites moluccanus | reverse complement strand
TCATTTTAAATCAAGGTTAAAATTGAAAGCCAAGTTCAACCGAAAACCTAGTCCCCAAATCCTCTTTGGTTTCAAGGACTAGTGCACTTTTTTCCTTTGGGATAAAATTGGAGTCAAAATGGGTTTTTACCTTAAATTTTCCCAACAAAAATAACTTAAGGTGGCGACTTCAAAGCAACCAAAATCATTTTCAAATAAAAGGCGCTAAGCTCGTTTCCTCCATGAGAAATTGACCCTATATGAGCGCTTCGATGCCCCAATGCCCCTTCTTCCTTCGAAGAGAGCGGACGGGCCGGGACGGCGGCGCTCTGGAGAGGCCTCACAAAAAGTATTGCAGGATGTTGCTTAGTCGCGTGCGCAACTCTAGACACAAGCTTGGTCACAAGTGCAACAGAATCAGTCACAGTCTTGAAAAGCTTCAAGTCGCGGGCATGACACTCTTCAGTCGGGGGCGCGAAATTGATTTTGAGATTTCAAATAGACTTTTTATAACACCTTAGTCAAAACCTAATCTAAACCATTAAAGGGGAACTTAGGGGGAAATTTTTTTTCTTTTATTTGAACTTATGAATGCTATGTGTTTATACATGAAATTGATAGATATGAATGTTATATGAAGTGAATTTATGCATAGTAGTGGTTTAAAGGTTGTTAGGATAAAATCAGGTGATTTTGAATTTTTGATGTACTGGGGGGCAAAATGGTCATTTCACACCCTCTTCGAATTTTTATGGAATTAACACTATATTTGAAGGTAGAAAAGAATTTAAGGACATGAAAATGATATTATTAAGTTTATTTGAAAATTTGATGGAGAATTAAACTCGGTTGAAAATAGTTCACAACAAGCTGCTTGATTGAGGTGCTTCATTTGAACTAAGGGCAGTTTGGTCTTTTCCTTTAGAATATGGACTTATATGGTGTATGCAACCTTATGGTATCATTTTAGGCTTGATTAAATCTAACCATTGGATGAAAAGATGAAGAATGGATGTTTGGATGGCTAGGTTTCACCATTTCTACCATAAACATAAAGCAT
Organism: Aleurites moluccanus; assembly: GCA_948193065.1. Lineage (NCBI taxonomy): Eukaryota > Viridiplantae > Streptophyta > Magnoliopsida > Malpighiales > Euphorbiaceae > Aleurites > Aleurites moluccanus. The sequence goes on along the minus strand of CANXYC011270350.1, from coordinate 14,660 downwards.
AGGATTGCACCATTGATTTTTAAGCTTGATTTTTCCCACCCCTTTATTGTTCATCATCTTCCTTAGCCAAAAAATTGCAGTAACTTTCTCTCTCCACCATTCAAGGTTTCGGCCACCTTTGAACACCACCATTTCTTATTGTTTTCTTTCAATTTTTGATGGAAATATGTTAATTCCATCATCCTAAACACAAATATAACCATAGATTCAAAGGAAAAACTAGAAAAAGTAACAAATTAATCCATTAAAGATTTTGAAGAACTTTTGGTAAGTTGTTGATTTTGGAATTCTTATGATTCAAATGTGTTCTTTAGATGTTCTTTGATGTTTATTAGTGATCAAAACATGTTTTGAATGGTTAGAATTCAAAAAGTTGGACTAAAATCCTAATAGGAAGAACTTTGAATCAAAGTGTTGTTTTGATGAATTAATTTGTTCAAATGTTGTTTATTTGATGTGTATAGCATGAAGTGTAAATGATTGAAACAAATTGATTTGGATGGAATTCAAGCTAGCCCGAATGTGAGGTGCTTATGTAATGGTTTGATGTTTGATGATTTTATAGGTTTAAATGATTGAATGATGTGTATTTTATATGTATATAATGAATTAATGGTTGAATGATGGAAAGAAATTCATTTGGAAGAAAAATCATTTTGGCCGAAATATTGAACTATGAAGAATGGTTTGATGCTTTGGTATTTGATAGGTTTATATGGATTAATATTATACATTTCATGCATTTGTATGTTATTTGATGGAATGGCATTGAAAAATGGATGAATGGAATGAATTCCATTTAAGTGGAACGAGATTGACTTTGTTAGTTTAAAGTGTTAGGCTAATGTGATTAATAAAGTGAAGTTTGAATATGGTTAAGTGTTGAAAATGATGGAATGTATAAGTTTAAATATGTGAAAGATGATTGATTTAAGTACTTGAAAGCTAAGTTTGAATATAGTGTATGTTTGATATGAAATGATAAACCAAGTATATATAAGTTCCTAACTTGGTAAAATATTGATACATATGTGAAATGCAGATTAATTATGGTGATAGATAGTTGTTTATGCATAAAGGATTGGAAAATGTGTAACTTATGCAAAGTGTGGTTGATAGTGCATACAGTGTATGCTTGATGTGTTTTTATGTGAATTATGTGTTTTGTAATGGTTACAAGTCTTACTGGAGTGTTATATGTGTAAATAGGTGAACTGTCGAATACTCCTGTTCGGAGTGTCGAGCGACGGGCCGACTAGGGCTCGGGAACACTGGATTGAGGAATAAGTGATTTGATTGTGATAGAGGTGAGTCCTTATGTATATTTATGCATGATTTGCATCATATATAATGTAAAAAGTCATTTGGACTGATAAAATAGCATTGACTATTTTATAGCACGTACAGTGCATATTGGCCCGTAAATATGCTCACCGGAATGACCTAAAATGATCTAAACTTTGTTTGCCTATAAAATGAAATCCGGAAAGCCAATTGGGCTACCACTTGGCCCAATCATCTAGTCTTGACCTAAGATTCAAAAATGTACCTCATGGTCCACCTAAATCTTTTGGTAACATAGTTAACCAGAAACTACTAAAAAATCTCAAAACGGACCCGTAATGGCAAGTGCCAGTTACGGCAGTGCAACTAGGCCCTGTCGGGCATTTTTTTGATATCTTCTAATTTTGTCCTATTATTTTTCACATATATATATGTGTGATTGTTCTACAGCTATATGAGGTATAAATATGCTATATTTACTGTATATGGAGACACACCCATATGATATTGTAACAGGGCTATTTCGATGGTATAGCAAGTAAATTCCATCGACTGTGTGCACACTGGTGTTTATGGACCCTTGATATAGAGGGATGTTATATTCTTTAGTCGTAGGGAAAATATCCCTTATGTGGTCAATGTATTTAAGGGACTCCTACTAGGGAGGGATGTTATATTCCCTAGTGCACTTTATGATAGTGCTTGTGTACTGATTTACAGAAATAACCCAATCCTGTTATATCATATATGTGTTAACTTGTACACTGGATACTGATATTGATATTTACATGGATACTTATACAGATACTTGTTTTACTATTTATTTGCTATCTTATATTGATCCTACAGGCCATATATGGGCAACCATGGTTTCATGATCATTTACTGTATTTTTATACATTTGGATTCACTGAGTATTTTTATACTCACTCCCTTAGTGGTTTATAATTTTCAGGTCTGCTGTGAGGCATGCATTCTATTGGCATCTCCTACATTTGCCTTGGAATTTTACTAGCTGAACATGTAATAATCAAGTTTCAAAAGTATATGCAAATATTTGTACAGTATAGAGGTTCCATGGTACTATAAAGTAAGGAGTGGCATGTATGTATATGTGTGTGTTTGCATCTTTATAGTCATGCATAATGATTATACTATGGATGTATATGATATGCTATGTATGGAAATGGTTGGATATATAGATATGTATTTATTAGGTTGCTATTGGAGATCCAGAGGGATCATTGACTTGAGAGTTGATGTTGATGAATATTGGAAGTGCTTATTTGCATGTTTTTCAGCTGGGCATAATCCTTATATAAAGGAGATGCTGCCTAAATTTTCATAGAATTGTCAAGCTATAATGAGCTTGTTATTGAATTGCATGCTATATAGTATTGTTAATTGGGTTCTTCATGGTACTGGTAGCTTAGGCAACACCCGTACCTTAGGACCGTCGAGGCTCCCAGGTTGGGTCGTGATAAAGGTGGTATCAGAGCTAAAGGTTTATATAACATATAGTGTTTGCATATTGATAGTAATAAAAGTATCATGGAATCTAGGATATTCATACATCGTCAAAATGACAAGTCTTCTTCATTGCTTCAAATTCTGCGTACCTATGATCTAAATATTCTTTTATATGTTGATTTGTATAGTGTGTTAAGATGTCAGAAAGGGGGGCTAGACGAGCTAGGCCTATTGAGGGGGATGAATACCATGAATCTAGTGAGGAAGCAAAGGTTGCTTCCAATACATCTACTATATGGAGAACTCATTTTGAACCATCCTGGTCACAGAGACGCACTGAGTCTGATTCTATAGGTGAGGCAACCTGGAAACAAGAGATACAGGATATGAGACAGGAAATATTATAGACCATCCGGACCCATTTTACAGCACAGCCTGCAGTGGTACAACCACCACCACCTCTAGTACAGCCAGTGGTACAGCCTGTAGTGCCACCAATACCCTAGAGTGAGCCAATAGTGTTACAGGGGGGCAGAGTACAAAGGGTTATACCAGAGGGTGGAGTATCTGTTGGGGAATTCATGAGATTCAGACTGCCTACATTCACAGGGGAGTATGGTACAGACCCTAGTGATTTCATTGATAGGGTTGACAGGATAGTCTGGACATTGCCTTGTTATGAGGCAAGGATTATAGAGCTGGTGGGATTGTTACTTGAGGTAGATGTTGCTACCTAGTTTACAGAGCATATTGATGCTAACATTCATAGTGATGATCCAATGACATAGGCTGAATTCAAACAAAGAATGATGGATGAATTCCTGACAGAGGGCTTACGGGAGAGCAATGTTGTGAAATTTGAACAACTGAGACAGGGGAACTTATCTATGTTAGAGTATGATAGAGAGTTCAGATGGTTGAGTAAATATGCCAGACAGATTGCTCCTACTGAAGATGACCTGATTAGACGATTCAGGAGAGGTTTGCATGCAATCCTGCATAATATTTTATTTGTTATAGAGTTTACTTCCCTGAGTTGGGTCATTGATAAAGTAGCATAGATGGAAGCCAAATACAAAGAAGAAAGGTCTGATAGGGAACAGAAAAAGAAAGGAAGAGTAGGAGAGTACTAGAGACCTGGGGAGGGGACATCCCAGTTGTTTGTACGTAGACCTCCTCCCAAGCCAATGCAGTCATTGCCACCTCCTAGTTTGAGGCAGGATTTTAGCAGAGGCATTAGTATGAGGCCTTCTGTTCCTAGTTATTTCAGAAGTCTTGTTAGACTAGCCTAGATGACAGCATCAGTGCCCATTTGTACTTTTTGTGGAAAGGGACATTCAGGGGTATATTGTATCAAATCAGGGGCATGCCATAGATGTGGATAAATTAGGCATTTTTACGGAGATTGCCCTATGCGTAGAGCTGAACAGCCTTCAGAGGCAGGATCTTCCCAGCCATCAGTGCAGATGGATAGGGGGAGCACTAGTAGAGGCAGACCAGTAGGACAGAGTCCGATAGTGGGATAGTCAGCAGCTGGTAGAGGTCAGGAGCGAGTGTTTATAGTGACTCAGCAGTAGGCCTAGAAATCCCATGATACTATTGTAGGTATGATTTCTATACATGATAAAGTGGCTTATGTATTGTTTGATTCGGGTGCAATCCATTCCTTTATATCACCTATTTTTGCTTTGAAATTTGGGTTGGGTAGAAAACCTTTACTTGAGCCTTTAGAAATAGCCACACCAATGGGGGATAAGGTTATAGTAGGATATAAGTATGATATTTGTGATGTGAGAGTCTGTGATAGATCTTTGCCTACTGAATTGATTGAGTTACCTGTATTGGAATTTTATATTATTTTGGATATGGATTGGTTGGCTGATCATAAAGCTACCATTGATTGTGCATTGAAAAGGATAAAATTTTGACCCAACGGACAGGAAAAGTTCATTTTTCAGGGGGAGGCTAACAGTCACATATCTAGGTTTGTATCTACAGTACAGGCAGAGAGATTGATGAGAAAGGGGTGTATTGCTCACTTAACAATAATGGTTGATACTGTAGGGGTATCCAAAGAGTTAGAGCAGATTCCAATGGTAAAGGAATTCATAGATGTATTCCCAGATGATCTTCTAAGACTGCCACCAGAGAGGGAGATCAAATTTGAGATTGAGGTATACCCTGGTACTAATCCCATATCTATTCCACCCTATCGGATGGCACCACCAGAACTGAAAGAGTTTAAAAAGCAGTTGCAACAACTGTGGGACAAGAGTTTCATCCGGCCTAGTAGTTCACCCTGGGAGCACCAGTACTGTTTGTAAAGAAAAAGGATGGGACACTAAGAATGTGTATTGATTATAGGCAATTGAATAAGGTGATAGTGAAAAATAAGTATCCTTTGCCTAGGATTGATGACCTATTTGATCAGTTATAGGGAGCTTGTTTCTTCTCAAAGATAGATTCGAGGTCAGGGTACCATCAGTTGCAGATCAAAGGTGAACACATTCCAAAGACAGCCTTCAGAACTCGGTATTGGCACTATGAGTTTTTAGTGCTACCATTCGGGTTGACAAATGTTCCAGTAGCCTTTATAGATATAATGAACAGGGTATTTAGAAGATATAATGAACAGGGTATTTAGACCATTCCTGGATAAATTCATTATTGTCTACATTGATGACATTTTGGTGTATTCCAGAAGCAGAGAAGAACATGAGGAGCATCTCAGAATCACATTACAGTTATTGAGAGATCATCAGCTGTATGCAAAGTTCTCAAAATGTGAATTCTGGTTGACAGAGGTTATATTTTTGGGACATGTTGTGAGTAAAGATGGAATAAAGGTAGATCCACATAAAGTAGAAACAGTTGCAAACTGGCCATGTCCCACCACAGTTACTGAGATCAGGAGTTTCCGGGGTATGGCAAGGTACTATCACCGATTCGTTAAAGTTTTTTCTAGAATTGTTGCACTAATGACAAAGTTGACCCAGAAATAGGTGAAGTTCCAATGGAATGATGAATGTGAAAAGAGTTTCCATACTCTTAAAGCCTATTTGACCACTGCACCAGTGTTGACTCTTCCTACCGAGGCAGGCAGTTTTGCTATATACTGTGATGCTTCGAGGATTGGTTTGGGTTGTGTATTGATGTAGGACAGAAAAGTGATTGCTTATGCTTCCTGCCAATTGAAGAAATATGAGGTGAACTATCCCACCCATGATTTAGAAATGGCAGCAGTCATTTTTGCTTTAAAGATATGGAGGCATTATCTGTATGGGGTAAGATGTGAAATTTACACCGATCATAAGAGTCTTTAATACATCGTATAGCAGAAAGAACTGAACCTGAGGCAAAGGCGATGGGTTGAGTTGTTAAAAGACTATGACTACCAAATTTTGTATCACCCTGTGAAAGCAAATGTGGTAGCAGATGCCCTTAGTAGAAAATCAATGGGAAGTCTATCCCATGTGACTACTACAGAAAGACTACTAGTAGAGGAACTGTGGGAGTTAATGGCTGATGGTTTGACTTTTGATTTAGAATCACAGGGACAAGAAACAGTATTGATAGCTCAGTTCCAGGTGAAATCATTACTTATAGATGAAATAAAGAACTCCCAGAATGAGGATCCACAGTGTATAAAGATCAGAAACTTGGTTCAGAATGGTAAAGCTCCTGACTTTGCTATTGAGGGAGATATATTGAAATGTAAGGGCCGATTGTGTGTTCCTGATGTTAAGAGTTCATAGAGCATATTATGAAGGAAATGCATTATTCTCCTTACACAGTGCATCCGAGGGTAACAAAGATGTACCACGACTTGAAAGAATTTTCTTGGTGGCCAAACATGAAGGGTGATGTAGCAGAGTTTGTTTCCAAATGCCTAGCCTGTCAGCAAGTAAAATTTGAACATAAAAACCCTTCAGGTTTACTTCAAGAGATTCAGCTACAAGAGTGGAAATGGTACCAAATCACTATGGATTTTGTGGTGGGTTTGCCAAAGACACAGAAAGGGTATGACTCAGTATGGGTGATAGTGGACAGATTGACTAAGTCAGCTCACTTTTTAGAAGTAAAAACAACTTACACAACAGCACAATATGCCTAACTCTATGTGGATAAGATTGTAAGGTTTCATGGTGTTCCATCAGTAATCATATCTGATAGAGGTACTCAGTTCACCTCTAGATTTTGGCAGAAATTCCAGGAAGCATTGGGTACTACATTGCATTTCAACACAACCTTCCATCCTCAGATAGATGGACAGACAGAGAGAATTATTTAGACACAGGAGGACATGTTGAGATTATGTGTGTTGGACTTAAAAGCTAGTTGGGATCGCTTTCTATCGTTGATAGAGTTTGCTTACAACAATAGCTACCATTCAACCATTGGAATGGCACCATATGAGGCTCTCTATGGCAAGAAATGCAGATCACCTGTATGTAAGGTGGAACCGGGTGAAAAGCAGTTAGAGGGACTAGATATGATAGGAGAGACAATGGAGAAAGTTCCTATTATTCAGTAAAGAATAAAGACTGCTTTCAGTAGACAGAAGAGCTACGCAGATCCAAAGAGAAAGGATGTACAGTTTACAGTGGGTGACCAGGTATTTCTGAAGATCTCTCCTATGAAAGGAGTAATAAGATTTGGGAAGAAAGGCAAGTTGTCACCTAGGTATATTGGACCCTTCGAGATATTGGATCGGGTTGGGAATGTTTCTTATAGACTAGCTCTTCCACCGAATATGGGACATGTACACCCAGTGTTTCATATTTCCATGCTACGGAAGTATGTCTAAGATCCATCTCATGTGTTGCAACCCTAGAAAATTGAAATTGATGAATCATTGTCATATGAGGAAGTTCCAGTACAGATTGTTGATTATCAGATTAGACAGCTTCGAAATAAAAGCATTCCTATGGTTAAAGTACAGTGGCGCAGCAGAAGTATAGAGGAATGTAGTGTGAGGTTGCAATGAGACACATATACCCCCATTTATTTGATGTGTCAGGTTTTATTTCTCCCTCTTGGCATACAACAGGTGGTGGAATTGCTGGAGGAACAAGGATCTCTGGAGCTTGTACTGGAGGTACTTGCTGTTGTCTTTGCTGAGTAATAAATTCAGCTATCATTGTATAATTCCTTTCCAGTTGTTCCAATTGTCGAGCCATATTAACCACATCTACTGGTGGCACAAGAGGAACTTCATTTCCTCCATTTCCACCCACACAACCTTCTTCAGAAGGCAAATCTCGCTTAGGACGACCTCGACCTCGTCCTCTACCATGACGTGGAGGCATCTCGATATTGATAAAAGAAACAAAGCAAACTTAGACTCAAAACACAAGATTAGAGCAGATCTATACCAAAGGAATACACAACATTGACATGACATGGATCCTATGCTCCGTAGTTATCTTAATCAACACTTAAACTAGGGCTCATGCATATCTATCTATCTTCTATCTTAAGGATTATAAAACTATAGCTTTGATACCACCTCTGTCACATCCCAACTCTAGTGATGCGACGGTCCTAGGGCAAGGGTAGGCTTAAGGACACCATAAACCCGTAGAACACTCATATCCTGGATCTCATTCATACAATATATATTCATATCAAATACAAATATCGTTACAATATTCATTCCTATGATTTATGTAATCATACTTCATTCATTTATATTCATTATCATATAATTTCTTCTTGTTCCTTACTGATCAAAAGATACATCCCACATCACTAAGGAACAAGGGCAGCCCAAAATGTCACAGTTCAGACATCACAATAATATCGTCCTCGATATCTAACTACGGAGCTTTAGAGTATAACCCTCAAACATACAATACCATAATACAATTCAATAAATATATATATATCAAAATAATTACAATGATGGCTTCTTAGAGGAATGAATCAAGAAGCTCGATCTTCTATATTAGCTCCCTCTCGAGCTACACTATCACCTGAAATCCACAGAAGATGAGTGAGCCTTCAACTCAGTAAGATATGAACATACAATATAAAGATCAATCCAAAGAAAAGTTAATCTAATGAAATATGGGTAAGAAAACATCATATGGTTATGCTTACAAGAACAGAAGTGCTCACAATTGAATAGCACTGTCAAATCACATAATAGAACTGCAAAGTGCATCAGTAGCCTTGCTACCTATCAGAATAGAGCGCATCAGTAGTCCTTGCTACCTTATCGCAAACGCATGCTTGGCCAGGCATACGCCTAGAGCTCATGGTCCCCTCTAGGTGAAATACTGATAAAAGCCCTATCAGCTAGGTTTCCAAAGTGCACAATGGACCAATGAATTTACTCTCATTGGGAAGAGCATTCTATCCATAGGGTCATATGGTTGCAATCTCACAAGAAAACATATTGGTCACAAGACCATCAACATATAATATAAATTCAGCCAAGTTAACAAATAGATTTCATATGAACTTGATCCAAGGAACAATGATTAAGTCATTTATAATATATACATGGTAATCACATGAAACAAATTGTCATTTTGTTTGAGAACCTCTTGGGAATTTCAATTGATAGGTCAGTAATACAATATCATATAACATGTAAATCATATATGTGAACATTAGGAAGGTTTGGACAATTCATTTCAAAGAAGTAATTTACATATGCAATGTTCATACTTACCTCAAAGCAATTTATCCTCAGTTATTGGTACAATCAATAATTCTCCTTTAATTTCTTGAATCCTCTTTTCCCTATGACATTTTCTCAAATGCTAAAAATTAGGGTTTCCTCAATTAACAATACATAATATGATTCTCTATAATTTTAATCATCTTACAGCCTCTATTATTGTTTCCTAATATCAATTTAATTAATCTCTTAAGAAAATTTGAAGTTTAATAATCTGCTTACTATTCATGTCACTATTCATCAAATTCCATAAATTCTGATATTCTGAATATTAATCAAAATTAATAGTCTTAAATACTTATAATAGAGTCTATATACTCATATAGATCTATTCTATCTATCAAAAATTCTTAATTTAAAGAGTAAATGAAGTTTGGAGAAAATTATCTTATTTTCTCCAAAACTGAATTCCTGAAGAATCTGACTTGAGATTGATGATCACAGCCTTAAATGCATTAAATCAATGATTCAATGCATTAGTTTTGAGTATTAATGCATTAAAAGCAATCGGGACATATTTGAGAAATATAGGAGAAGAAATGAGAACGAACGAAAAAAGAAGAAGAAGAAGATATCGCGAAATTAGCTACTGCTTCGCCTTTTATAATAGACTACTACCTCTCAGTTTCATGCTTCGCCAAACTCACTTCGCAATCCCACTTTGCATGTCCACTTCACATATTCCACCTCGCATATGCCACTTTGCCAATCTCTCCTCGCCTATTTCCATTTCGCATATGCCACCTCGGCAATGCCTCTTCGCCAATCTCTCCTCGCCTATTTCCACCTCACATATGCCACCTCGGCAATGCCTCTTCACCAATCTCTCCTCGCCAATTTCTATCTCAGCAATGCCTCTTCGCCAATCTCTCCTCGCCTATTTCCACCTCGCATATGCCACCTCGGTAATGCCTCTTCGCCAATCTCTCCTCGCCTATTTCCAACTTGCATATGCCACCTCGGCAATACCTCTTCGCCAATCTCTCCTCGCCTATTTCCACCTCGCATATGCCACCTTCGCAATGCCTCTTCACCAATCTCTCCTTGCCTATCTCCACTTCGCCAATGCCCACTTTGGCGAGTTAGAATCCTGCCTCGCCAGCCATCTTGCCACTTCACACTAAAATGGCTTGTGAGCAAGATAAAGAGGGTCAAATGTCTTGATTCTTTTTCCTAGTTAACTTAGACACACAGGACCACAATTTCATGCTTACCTCTCCAGCTCGATCAACCTCTAATTATTTTTGAAATCGAGGAACCACCTCGCACTACCTATTCTGCTGAGCTAAAAAACCTCCCTTAGTACTCCACACTGAACCAGCTCGCAATTGAGATACAAATACCCAAATTCTTTAATTCTTTTTGTCACTTAATATAGACACTCAGGGGTCTATCATAACCAAATTTCAAATCAAAAAGAGTTCTACAAAAATGATGGTGAATTTCTAAATTCACCCAGACTTTACTCTCCAAAAAATTGTCCAAGCAGGTCTGATTAAATTAGCCATCTCTTGAATTACAATTATCCAATCTCATTGAAATTTCTCAGTCAATACTATATACAAAAGGTCAATAAACAAACTCAAATTTTCCCATTCTTAGAATACACATCAACTTACTGCAGGAAAACAGAAAACCAAATAAATTCTGGTTAAGCAATATATCTCCTTACACACACAGGATTTCCAAAATAATTTTACAGATTCATAACTAAAAATCTGCAACTCACATGATTTACACATTTCTAATTTATTCCTTTAAAGCCTTAAAAACTGACTCATCAAGTTATTCCTACATATCAGAAATTCTGAAATTCTCCAAAATATTTATCCACATATTTTAGAAAATCAGAAATAAAAATTAAACAAAAAATAAAAATCAAATATTTATTATTGGGTATTACAATTATTCACATTATGCCAATTACGAAAATAAAAATATATAGAACCTAATATATCTGGATACACCAAGGCTCGATGAATCGCCCTCAGGCTTTGTTTTTCTTATGGGTAGTTTCTAATTCCATAAATATGGTAATAAAAAAAATAGTAAAATGTTGATTGCTCGAAGAATGTTGCTTGATTGACAAAACTTACTTTGAATCAAGTCTTCATTCAAATTAATTTACTTCTTTTTCTCAAGAAATAATACCAAGAACTCTCTTGATAGATATTTTTAGAAAAAGTTCTAGAAGAAGAAGATGCTAAAGTTACAAATAAAAATCTGATTTTCTTTTAACAATGATTTGATTCAAAAAAGTTCTTTCTTGATTGCCAAATTTAGTTTCAAAAGAAAATAATTAAACTAAAAAATGTATTTAATTCAAGAACTTAATTTTTATGTTTTATTCCTAAAATTTCAAATTTAATTTTATGTTGAAAAGTTGTTAAACTCAAGTTTTTCTCTCAATTTTTCGATTAAAATTTTTTATCCCCCAACTAGTGAGGATGAAGGGGCATTTATAAGCTCCCAAAAATCTCTTCACCTTACCTAAATAGGAAGGATACTTGGTGTGCAAGCCAAATATCTTTCCATTTAGTTTATTTAGGTTCCAAAATAAGTTTTAATTCCTAAATTATTTAAATAAACACTTCCTAATTAGCTTTTTAAGTTACTTACACACAAAGAACTTGCAAGCTTTCTTTTTAGTTTTTGAAGTAAATATACCTTTTTAACAAAAATACCAAAAAGGAACATCTTTTGGAAGCTAATTAGACAACAAAATATAATTGGAGGCCCCAAAACTAAAGAAAAATCAAGCAGTGGAGAAGCGGCACGAGCCTAAACTAGCACTGAAGCTCGCCCAGAGGCCGTGTGGCCCAGCATAGGGACAAAAGGGTTTGCATGTTCAGATGCAGAGGGTCATCCAGCCTTAGCACTCGTACGGCTCCAATGGCTTGCCACAATCAGACCCTTCAGGCTCCCACACACCCGTTTTCATGCCCGAACTTCCTAACATGATCCGAAACTTTCCAAAATCATTTTATATGTTATTTAAACTCTTTTTATCTTGATTTTCATTCAAATTAGTTTCGGGCCGGTACGACCCACCTACTTGCAGCAATCGAGCCCGATTTTCGTTAGAACCTCCGAACATGGTCCGAAATGAACCGAATCTTTTCAAAATTATTTAAAATAGTATTTCAACTATTTTATTGAAATATAAACTTAAATTAGCCTCGGGCCTGACAGCTAGCCGCGGCCCTGATGTCTTATGGCGATCAGGCCCTTAACTACCCGTTGGCCTTATTTGCGTTCAGACCTCTGAACTTGGCCCAAAGTGCCCTGAAATCATTTTAAATAATATTTTGACTCTTTTTTATTGAAAACGTTAACCTGTATCATCAATTGCTAAAAGAACCTAGCAATTTTCTCAATCCAAATATGTAAAAGTAATATTTTGACAAGCAACTTCTTCTTGCAATCCAGGCTCTTAAAGTTACATCATCGGACTTTAGCTCAGAGTCAAGGTGTTTAAAATTAATGCTAACAATAACCAAATGACACATCTCTAGTCCATCCATTGGATATGTAGTTTGGACTTGGGTTAGATGAGTATAAAGGCTTGTGAACTTCTTCTCTTTTACTTGAGTCCTTCAAAGTTCCTAGCACACAAATATACAAACACTAATCTCTAGGCTTGATAGAAGACAACAATGATATTTAGAATTCAATCTTTACATTTCAAAGACAACTAATACTGCTAAAGTAAATAAGTAAAGGTAAAGATCAATATATATGTAAATGTGTGAAGTCTTCTTTAGCTTTCTCTTTAACAAAATATTAATTTTATTAAAAACACTTAATTCAAAAAAACAAAGTAAAAAAACCCATTTTACTTACGAAAATGTTCAAAAGTGAAAAATGAAGAAAGAAAACACATCATTCACACTAGAATAACCGGCCACACTTTACACACCTCACATATATTTACTTTGTACTTTCTTAAGTCTAAGATTGCTTAACACCTCACATTCCACTAATTATTTAATGGACATAATGAAACCATTTGTTAAGTATTGATTAATTCTTGTCAAATGATTAAGACGTGTCAAGATATAAAGAATCAATTAGTGAGGTAGAAGTGATTAACCATGCCATGTGTCAACACATAACACTAACCAAAATCCACTTTAGGGTTTAGTATCTGTCACACCCCAACTCCAGTGGTGTGACGGTCCTAGGGCAAGGGTAGGCTTAAGGCCACCATAAACCTGTAGAACTCATATATCATGAATCTCATACACAAATATATCAATTACAACATCATATATTATCATAAAATGATCATTTCTATACATTCAATTAAACATTAATCATATCTTTATCATTATCATTTCATAGCTTTCTCTTGTTCCTTAATGATCAAAAGATACATCTCACATCACCAAGGAATAAAAGTACCCATAAGGTAATAATTCATACATCAAAACATTGATATCCTCAATGACTGACTATGGAGCTCTAAAATATAATCCCAAATACATATCATGTCATAGTACCATTTAATGAATATACAAATATCTCAAAAAAAATTATTACAATGAAGCTTCTTGGGAGAATGGATCAAAAAGCTTGATCTTCTCTATTAGCTCCTTCACAAGCTATGCTATTACCTGAAATCCACAGAAGAGGAGTGAGCCTTCAACTCAGTAATATATGAACATTATAAATCCAGAATCTGAACATCGAATCATGGTCATGAACAAATATTTATACATATATAGTTATGAAAGAATCACAAGCTTTACTTGAAGGAACATGGGTACTCATAATAATTTGGCAATATCAAATCATATCACAAATCAAATCATGGTTCATACTTAGAATATAAAATGCCCACAAAGAATGGCATTATCAAATCTCATCTGATAGAACTGATCTCATGTCATAACATATGTATCAGTAGCCTTGCTACTTTAACATGCACACATGTTTGGCGAGGCATGCGCCTAAAGCTCATGGCCCCCTCTAGGTGGAACACTGATAAAAACCCTATCAGCTGGGCTCCCAAAGTGCACAATGGACCAATGAATTTACTCTCATAGGAAAGAGCGTTCTATCCATGGTTCATGGTGTTTCAATCTCATAAGAAGCATATTGGTCGCAAGACCATCATCATATATCATCATTCAAATCGGGTTTGATAAACAAGAAGCATATGAACTTGATCCAAGAAAATTGATCAAGTCATTTATATTATATATACAAATATATA
>CANXYC011270291.1:0-52642 GCA_948193065.1 Aleurites moluccanus | reverse complement strand
ATATATATATATATATATATATATTTTAATTGCCTCAAAAATATTATATATAATTAATAGCATTAAAATTATATGTAAATTTTTAAGTGCTCTCCTAAAAAATATATATATAATTTATAATATTAAAATTTTCTATTAATTTAACTTTAACTCTCTCTAAGAATACTAAAATTTCATATAAATTTTTAATTGGTTCTCTAAAAAAAATTATATAATTTATAATACTAAAATTTTTTACTAATTTAATTTTGACCTCCTAATAAAACTTTTTTATTCTGCCCTATATGCAATAATTATCAATAATAAATTAATTAACAGGATATCAGGATATCAGAAGTCAGAGACCGAATTTCCCTTTTTCCCCCTTATAAATGAAAGATTTATTAAAAAGGATTGAAATATGTTAAAGAAAGTCCCACATTGAAAATAGATAAAAATAATTTAAAATTAATATGTGGTAAGATTAAATACTTAAATGATTGCAAATATATTAAGTAATTAATATAAAAATAAATTTTTAATATTAATAGTTATTTTTTAAGATTAATTTTTTTAAATTTATATTAAAATTTAATATGATATCAAAATATAACAGATTTAATTTTTTTATTTTTTTATTTTTAGTTTGGATGTTCAGTTTTAACGTATTTTTTATTTAATTTCTCAATTTTTAATTTATATGTTTAGTCTGAACAACCTGATTTGATTGCACTTACAGAATGTCTCACATTAAAAGTGAATGAAAATATTTAAGGCTTATATGTGTTGAGCACTAGTTATTTGTAAACTCATTATTGTTAATTGCTTGTATTGTATCCATATATCTTTAAATTAACCAACATATATATGATAAAGATCAATTACTCAAATAATTAGTTTTAATCATTTTAATTATAATTGACTCAATATTTATCTAATTTTATTATTTTTAATTATTCTACATTTTATTCATTTATCTTTAAATTTAACCCCTTAAATAAAAATTAATATAAAATCAAAGTCTAATCAATATTTATTTCATTTTTATTGTATTATAATTTATATTGGATTTCAATTCTCTCTTCTTTTTTTTTTTTGTTTAGTATGAATATTTTTCATTGGATTTCAGATTTATTTATTTTTATATGAATTTATTTTAGACTTTTAATTTTTTCACTTGATATAAATTTTTCACTTGGTTTTTTGTTCTAATTGCTCTTTGATAAGTTATTAGTTAAGTATATAATACGGGAAAAAGTTTTACAAAATTAAAGATAAATATATTAAATAATTAATATAAAAATAATTAAAATTAGATTTAAAGATTGACTCTCTTAAAAACAATAATAACTCAATAAAATCAATTTCTTTTCCAAGAAGGATATTAAGTGGAGGTGGCAGTTGGATTAGGTGCAGGCCGGTCATTTCGAACTGTAGATGGATAGTGTTGTAAATCAACCTTACTTTAAGAAAGACTCTCTTGTAAAAATTTAGGTGGATTTGAAGGTTTCAAATGGTTGAATTATATTTTTTTTTATTAAAATTTCAAAAATAATTTTGAATTTTGTCAAAATATATATATATATATATATATATATAGAATGATGAAACTAGTCATATTGGATTTGAGTCAATGAATTGCACATATTGATATTCAACCAACTCATAAAATCTTGGAGTTTATCCAAATTCAGGTAAATTGGTGGGCAGAGTCAAATCAGATAAAAAAATTTCACACCTCTGTTAAAGTATGAGCATATCCAAGTTCTTAGGACTAGGAGGTTTAATTTAAAATTTATAAAATTTATTAAAAATCTTAATTTTTTAATTGAATTAAAATATTAAAATAAATAAAAAAATTTAATAACTGTATTTTTTATAATTATAACGTTTATTATAAGATGAATGAAGTATTGTATAGGAGATTAGAGTTAAATCTTTCAAATAAACAATGTACACCATAATTTAGAAAAAACGTTGCACCATAAAGCAATTTACTTGGATCTTCAAAAAGAATTTGCCTTGGCTTGATTAGGGCATGAACTTAATTAATTTGAAAGGATAGGATATGGGTCTGATCATACAAGTCCAAATATGATCCTTGGATGCTTTGGAGCTATTTGAATTCTATTTGCACAAAAAAAAAAGCCAAAACAAGTCACATGACAATATTACGATGGACAATGTCCTCTAATTTTAGAACAATCCATAAGAATGGGCATTCACAACTCTCTGCCGACCAACTTATTGAACTATTGAGACTTGCAATTAATTACAAATGCATCTTATTTTATTTCCCCATGGTCTTGGCAATCATCCAATCATCATAAATAAACTTGGCTCTTACATTTCAAATTAATGGTTCTCTGAATTTGCCAATTAAGCATGATTCATTTTGGCTGGTAAAACTGCATTTGAGTTGCATAATCTATAAGCAAGGGCTAAATCTAAAATTTTTTAAAATTTAAAATACATTAATATAACTTAAATGTAAAAATATTAATACTTCCATTAAAAAAATTATCGCATATCATTTTCTTGTTTAGATATCCCAAAAAAAGTATCACCTTTTTATTAATACCATTATTTTTTACTTTGTTTTGCCTTCTCTATCCTAAATTAATACTTAACTTTAAAAAAATTGTGATAAAATGTGAAATTTATTATTGATTTTATATTTTCAGAGCAATTACTAGTTTGTTTTTAAAATAGGGAGTGCAATAAATTAATAACAAAAGAAAAAATATATTTATTATATCACCAAAAGTATAAAAGAAAAATTGACATCTTATCTATTATATTCTTAAATTGTGTATAAAAATAATAATTTTTTTACATGAAGGTAGTATAATATTAAATAAATATTTTTTTTTTTCAGTTTAAGAATATTTGCATACACCATCCTATAAAATGTTGTTGAATTTGATGTGTGAACATATAAAAATTTGCCAATAAGACTTTAATGCAATGATAAAATCATAAAAAGACACTAAACACCAAGGTTTGCCCTCATCTCGAATTGTTTATTTGTGCAAAAAAAAAAAAACTCATTTTGAGAAATTTTTTTTTTATTCTTCCTCCATTTCGCAATATTTATTAATTAAAATTTTAGCAGGCATATTAAGTTATTAAATTATCTCAATTTAAAAAAAAAAAAAACTAAAATATTCTTTTTTATACTAATGTAGAGAAATAAAAATAATTAATATAACTATTTAATAGAGAAATAAAAAAAAAAAAAATCTTATTGAAAGTCTAAAACGATAATTAATTTGAAAAAAAATTGTCCGAAATGACGTTTGTCACGAACGAAAGAGGTAGATAATTAAAAATTCAAAATGTTATATATTTTACAAAAAGAAAAAGAAAAAATATTGCTTAGTAAAGAAAAAATAAGACTAATTTTTCTGAGCGCCTGAAAAATGTGTTGAATTTAGCAGTATTAGAATTTATTTTTTTAATTTTACCAATGAACTTTGGTTGATTGATACTAAAAATCATTTTTAAAATAAAAAAAAATTGAGTTATTTATCAATAATGATAATAATTTATTTAAAAAAATTCATAATCTTTTTAGATGAAAAAGATAATTCTCCTTCATGATAATAAATATATTATATAGTTACAGTAAAATAAAATATAAAATTTTACAAAATATAAATCATATTCTTCATTTCGATAAAAAATTACTACATTAATTAAGCAATTGACTTGACATAATACCGATAAGTACACTTTGTATAATGGTTATATTATGTAATATATTAATTTTTATATTTTAAAATAAATTTAATCGCACAATTATAAATATTTAATTTATTATTTCCATTTAAATTTTCAACATCAATCACATATAAGAATATTAATAACTCTAAAATTAACTAACAAATACTTTAAAAAAAAACTCCCATAAAAAATAACCAAAACAGAAAAAAAACACATATATAAAAAATTAATACTAACAAAGCTACAAAGAATAAATTTATATTTATTAAAAGAAAAAATAAAGAAAAATTGAAATAATGCGAATATATTAGTGCATGTTGTTTTTGTAAATCTCATGTCGTTTGCTTTGTCTGTCTCATGCATATAGAAGTCAAAAGTCGCAGACAAGGCCACATTCATTGTATACATAGTTAGCAAGCCATGAGGACTTTAAATGCAAACCATTACATAAACTTGTAATTGGCAACTTTAGACATGTGGGGTTGTTCCCATCTTCCTCAACTCAGACGATTGAGACCCTGCAGTGATGCATCCTAATTCTGCAACATATTCAAAGTCAGCCTAAATGCAACTATTCGATACATTGTTGAAAATGTTCGTTGTTCTTTCATTTCCCTTTGTTTTTTCAATTTTTTTTTTTCCTTTTTTTTTAAATTGTTAGTTGTGAAAGGATAAATAACTATCTTTAGATAGCCATTGGTGATAGTATACATATTAACATATATCATCGTATATAAGTTATTTTTAAAAAAATGGAAAACATAATTGTAATTAAATATTCATGTAATTACAATATTTGAATATTTGAATATAATTGATATATTTATGATAATTCATATTATATAACAACATCATTACATGATGCTTCACAATTTGTTATATATATGAAATTCATTAATTCAAAATCTCATTTTTAACATATAGTTTGGGTTGACAATTTATTATGTAAATGAAATTAAATTTACTCCAAAATCTCATCTTATACATAGCTGTGAAATCAAAATAGCATTTGATTTTGCATTGACATTAGTTCAAACCTTGAATGTTAGGTTGAATCATCTGTATATTATAATAGTGTGTTATTATGCCTAATCTACTTGCTTATTCTCTTTAACTTCTTGCATGCATATCAAATGAATAATGCGACCTCTAAAGATGGAGATTATATGATATTAGGATATAAAATTCAGTTTTGAAACTATAATACAAATGAACTCCGTATGATATATATATAAATTACCAATAACGTAATAAGCAATTAAGCAGTTCTGAATGTACTAAAATGGGCCATTAAATGGCTAATGACATTTAACAATCCAAAAACATAATTAGACCGATAATTGCTTTGGCAGCCCATAACTATTTAATTAAAAAAATAAACATTTGTTTTTTAATTTATAATAAAAAAAAACTCTCACCAACTTTTATGTTTGAGAGATTCCAACTTCAAACTTCCCATTGCCAATCCTACACTCTTAAAGAAAGCAAGATTGATACCATAATAAGTTAATTAACTATATTTTAGAGTTCGAACTTTTTCAAAAATTAAATTGTGGCAAATGAATCATTTCATATTAAACTTTAAATTTATTAACATAATCATTTCATATCTAAATTGTTAAGTGACTATAGTATATATTATTGCTAATTAATAAAATAATAATAATTTAGTTATATATAATATGTTAAACTTATAAAATATAAAAGTTATGGTTATGGTTATTAAGTATTTAACTACGTAAGTATATGATTAGTAATTTAGTATCATAAAATATACAAGTCTTTTTATTGAATCATGAAAAATAAAAATAAGAAAATAATTTAATCAAAATTAAAGTTAACAAGAAAAATAGATGCAGTATAATAAAATAAATTAAAATTAAATTTATTCTTATATAATGGCCTAACTTTGAAAAGGTTAAAATTAAAAATAATTTTAACCATCAATTAACATCATTGACCACTGATTCTCATATCCTCATAATTAATTTATTTCATATGTTTAGCTTTGATTTTTAAGAAAAGTGTAAAGCAATTTTTTTAACAGGAAAAAGAAGTCCCTTCAAACCCTCTCTTTAATTCCCTAAAATAGAAAATAAAAAAAAAAAAAAACCATAATCACCATCTTGAAGGTAAGTAAAATCATATTACAATTTGATTCTCAAAGCTTACTCTTATTCCTTTAGTGATTATCTAAAAAAAATTAAAAAAAAAAAACAATTATTAACTTATAAAATTAAAATTTACAAATTATTACTATTAACTAAACAATAAAATAATATAAAAGATATGTGTTTACTAATTAATAATAATAGAATAGTAGTATATAACTTATTAAGACAACTAAAAAAATTCTCAAGAAGAGTATAATTGCAAGAATTGATCCACATTCTTTTAAACCTATTTACAACCTCAAGAAGAGTATAATCTCCTTAAAAATATATAATTACCAATACTAATTTATAACTTAATTACAAAAATTTAATTTTAGTATAATTTAGCATTAAATTATAGTTAAGATGTAATTACATTAGTTTTATACAAATTTAATAAGATATTCTATATATTTGTTGTTTCATAATCTATCATTAATAGTGTTAGTGATGTAGTGAAAAAAATAGTATTTTGCAATGCTACAGACTTGGATTCGATATTTGGCTTAGTGCATTTATATATAATTAATTTTTTTTTTAATGATTTTTCAAGTTTTATCCGAAGATCCGTTTTGTCTCGAAATATTCTATACCAACCCGTAAATCTAAAACAATTCAAAACGACACGTGTAGTCCCATCAACCTAGTTGTCATTCCTAACTTCTAAAGTTGAAATTCCTTGTTTCTCGCCAACCAAATGCATAGTTCTATTTATTTATTTATTTTTTAAGGTTAACCAAATACATAGCTTCATCCCAAACTTTTATTATAAAGACTTAAGACCCTGTTTATTTTAATTATCCGTAACATTTATTAGATATTATAATGGTTAATAATTTATAGTTAATGACTATTACTTAATAATTAATTATTATAAATATTTGATAAAATTATTATTAATTATTAATAGTTGATATGTTTAATAACAATTAATTATAAATATTAATATTTATTTTTTTATTTAAATATTATTTTTATAAATTAATTTAATTTTTTTACTTAAATAAATAAGAATTTTTTAAAAAAAATTTCAATTTAAAACTTTTCAAAAAAACTTCAAAATTATTTAACTACTTAATAACTAACTATTATCATAAAAAAAAAAAAAAAAAAAAAAATTAACCATTATCATAAAAAAAAAATTAACCAAATAATTTGATGCAACTTTTAAAAATAAAAAAGTCAAAAGTTACATAAAAAATTTTTTACCCAATATCAACTTTGTAACATCCTGAACTTCTATTTTTTGACATGCTGAACTTCTATTCAAACAGCTATTATGCAAACAAATTAAATTTGAAAAATACAAGTGCTTTGACATAAAATAAAATAATGACGTATCACTTCTTCTCCCTTCTTTTCCACATTGTTGAGAAATAAAAAATTACATTTTCAATTTTTTTTTCCATCGTGAACGATAATATCTTTTTTATATAATATTAATTTTTACCATATTTATTTGCCTTATGATGTATTTTTTCATCATTAATTTGTTTATTAGGTAAAAAAAATAAAGTTAATGTGTTCAGTAAGTATAAAAATAGAAGTTAAGTATTAAATATAATGTTTTAAGAGTTTAGGATATTACAAGACTTTTCCAAAAATAAAAAAGTAATAACATGTAATCAGCTTTTTATTATTATTATTTTTGTCGCATTTTATCTATTTTACCTGCCACATTATTTATAACTTTTCTTATTACTGTCATTATTGTTTTTGTTATTAGGTCATTATTTTATTCACTCACCCTTGAATAAAAAAAATAATAAAAATAAAAAATTTCAAGGTCTCTTTCAAACATTGATTTTGGATTTATTCTGAAGGACGATAAGAGCTTAGGATGACTAAGATTTGATTGATATGGATCATCACATGTTAAAATGAAGACATTTGTTCCATGCCTACCTTACGTAATTGCTAATTTGCTGGAGCTTTATTTCTCTATCACACAAAGTGCTGTCAATTCTCAAGTCCTAACCCAACCCCACAATGTAACATCTTTGGATGTATCTATGCAAGTCTATGAAATCATGAAAAAAAGAGATAAGAAAAAACTCCTGCCGTTATCTAAGCTCTTTTAAAGCCATGTGGTCCCTTGTGCTTGAGTGAAGAAATTTTGCAAGTTTTGAAAGGATTAGGATAAATCCTAAGACTGAAAATGGCACAAAAGTCAGGTAATAGGCTTTAAATGAATGGTATCATTTATCAGATGGGAGCCACATATTGTTGGTAAATTTGCAAGTGAATGTCATTGATCAGGGGAAGAATTCCCAGTATCATGTGCCCTTTGCTCCCTCATCGTCCCTGATACAACTACAAATAACTAGTAGCCTATCAACAAGCCACCAATACGTTCAAAAAGGCTAGAGCCGAGTACCTACAAGATTTGAGTGGATGAGCAACAATTTTCAGAACTTTGCATATGCAAAAGTACTGATATCTCCAGCAAGTCACTCCATTTTCTAGCTACAGTACAAAGTGTACAACACAAAATGTGAGAACTAAGATGATGAGATTGGAAAGTAAATACCTCACTGCAGTTTTTCAATTGTAAGACTAAATAAATTTCAACAATTAAATGCTAAAAAACAAAAACTAACAAACAAACAAAAATGAAAAAAGAAAAGAGAGTGATTCAGTGTACAATAAGCATCATCAGGGACAAGAAAATCCATTTTCTGTTAACTAATTGAAAACTTAGTTTGGTTACACCTGAGGCAGGCAGCACATGTTATGTTTTCTGGAGTTGGAAAATCAAAAACTTATGTTCAGATTATAAAGATATTATGTGTACAAACAATAACGCAGACGAATGAATCTGTTAATGAAAGGTAGTCATAGTCATTGTCTCTAAAGTATAGCTCCCTTCACCTGATTGTCCATGTGATTGTTAATGCAATATTATTGTAGGGCCTAAATACCTAAAGTCAATGATTCATACTAAACAAAACTATTACCGTGAAGATGTGGGTTCTCTCCAACTATTTTGGATTTAGCTGCATGCTAGGTTTCCACTATAGCATATATTTCATGTACCTAAAATTTTCTTTTGTTCAACCCAGGTTTCTCCTTGTCCATTTTATATCAGAAACTAACTAAAATTTCTAATGTCAACTCAGCTATCTAATGTGCCTCAAATGTTCAACTCAGATTTCTAATGGGCCTCAATAGCATGCATCTCATGTGCCTCAAGTTTTCTAATGTTTAACATAGCTTTCTCCATGTCCATTTAAATTAGAAAATCACTCAAATCTTGGAATGTCTCATGTGGCTCAAATTTTCTAATGCTCAGTAACATTTTTTCTTATAGCTTAGGCAGCTCCATTTTAGGGGTCTGAGTTCATGCCTCTGAACAGCTTGAATTTATTTAGTTTCACTGGTAGTTGAAAAAACTCAAAGGTTATAAAGTTGTATACAGTTCCTCTTTACTCTGAACAAACAACGTAAGCTAGATAACTTACATTAATCATAGCATTTCTTCTTGCCAATCTAGATCTTGCCAACAAAATCATGGGAAACATTTCAATCTCTGCAAATTGACACAGAACGAGGCCATGTTAGTTCAGTAATGATTGCATCTCCTCCAACTTCACTAAAGTTTTCAATTACCTGTCTTTCAATTTCAATAGCAGATGCAGCAAGTCTTCGTCTCAACATTGATCTTTCAGCTTCGCATGTCTCCATCTCAGCATCTAAAAGCACCCACCAGAGCAAGAACTATAATGACTGAAAAGCCAAAATACTTTTGTACTGAAATTAACCATGCTCATTTGTCATTGAGAAATTTCAGTAGATGTCATCAAGATGATATAACATGAGTTAAACCTAATGCTTATATTCAAGCAACAAATGTCTTGATGTCTTTTGATTAATAAAGTTAACCAACACCTAGGAAATACTTGTTATGACAGCATAGCCTGATTAATTAAGAATACTCAGATAGGTACCTCTACATTAATTATGTTGTGAGCAATCCTAAGCATTATCCTGCTTTATTAAGATCTCTCATAAAACTGATGTCTAATTACCCACTTTCTCAATTGCATATGGTTTTAGCCATTTGTTTACAAGGATAAATAAGTAATCTTATCTCTCCAAGAATAGTCAAACTATCATTTACAACTCATTACTCCTCATATAACCATGTTACTGTTCTCTCTTTTTGTATTTGGCCTTTCAAAGCTGCCATAACCTTTTGCACACATGTGTACATGCACACATGCAGAAACTTCCCATTTCTCTTTGTTTTACTTTTTCCCTCAATTCAATTACTTGAATCTGAAGAAACTAATCCCTCATGCTAAAGGTAAGAATTTATTTCCAATATTCATATTTATCTGTTCTAATTTTTAATCCCAAGGGCTTGCTATGTACTTAATTTTAATAAGATTTTTGGTGCCCAAGGTTCTTTCACTCTTTTGCATGGACGTCAAGTTGTCTAATTGCTAATCATATTAGGATTGTCACGCAATCAAATCATTTGGTGCAAACCAAATTATCGCCAATCATAAATTGTGATAGATTGACCACTTCAGAGTTCAGTCAAAATAAATATAACTTAAAACAAATTAGTTGAGTTTTGAGAGAAAGATCACAAATCAGACACCATGATTGAACCAACTAGAATGATTTCTTATACAAAGACCACGAGTCTCCTAGGCATGGCCTATCTCAGTTGTCATTACTCCTGCACATATGCTTTTCCTTCATAAATACTCAAGTACTCGCTATCAAGGGCATCTTTTGAGCCCAAGTGGTTGTACAATCTTTCCTTGCTCCTAGCTAGCAATGTGATAAAGTCCCGATACTTTTGTAAGAAATTAGTAAAAGGGATCAACATAAAGGTTTGCAATGAACACAGCAAGCATGAAGTTCCACAAGTAGAGGATAAAAAATTTCACCAAGAAACCAATACTTGTGCATCAGCTAATAAGAGTCTCAGGGACTTCAAGCACCCATATCTTTTATTACTTTTCTCACTATTCAATTTACAATATTTTTGCATATTTCAACTCAGCAACCTAGTCTAAATTTGCAAGAAAATACAAGGATCCCAGAGGCAAAGAACAACTAGTCAACTACTGTCCCAGTAGATCTCTGAGAGGTATACAAAATTCAGAAAGAATTTCCCATGGCATTGCAAGTTATTCTCCAAAGATTATTCTGGCCTAACTCAAAGATTTATTTCAAGAACCAAATCCAGAGTCTGATGGTCATGATTTCGAAAACCATTTTTCAGAAAACAAGGCTACTTGGAGCCACTAAAAATATGATAAAATGGTTAACCCTGTACAATAACCACTAATAAACAGAATATTTGTGGAAGGTGGAAAAGGGTTCTTACTTCTCAAGCCAAGAGATCATTTGTTATATAATCCTAAATAACTGTAAAATTTCAGAAGACATTGCTAAAAGTGAAATTCTACAAACAAATTTATAATAATAAAACCTGGTTAATGCTTACCGTAGTAGTAAGATGAAAGGATTGTGATGCGTTCAGTTGGCTGAAAGAAAGAGGGGGAGAAAGAGATAAAATTAGCTCAGTGCTGACAAAGAAGCGGCCACATGCTTGATAATCGTAGATAGATATAATTTACTAAAATGATAAAAGCATCAGCAAAAAGCACTTGAAGTTGCAAGAACAGATATATCAGATGGGTAAAAATATATGTCAGATGCCATAGCTGCACGTTACTGGTTTCTTTTTCTGGAGTAACATTGTCTGGAAATTATTCATAATTGCAGAAGTCTCATGAATGTATAAAAGTGTAGAAAATTTCATTATTTCAAGGTTTGCACTTTCCCAACATTTTTAATATTATATTTTCACTTTTAAGACGTAATATAAATGTCCCATTTCTGCATTCCCACATTATTCTACTGAGCATAGTGAGACTGAAAAGCATATCAGAGGTGTACCATTACAAAGATTCCCTCACGACGAGTAGGGAGCTGCTCAAGCTTTGTCAGTGTGTCATCCCCTTTAGTTACTTTGCCAAATATTGCATACTGAAGAAATTCAACTTAACAGTTATACATCAAATTGACATAGTGAAATGAGCTTTTCAAATAATGTTTGGCAAATCAAACTAGCATACCTGGCCATCAAGATGAGGTGCATCTCCAAGAAGTATTGAAAACGAAGATGATGCACTATTTGGATCAGAATATCTACATCAAATAAAATAAAACATTGAGCAAGAATATTAAACTAGTGCTACCAAGATTGCTCTCCCCCTTGCAACATAAAATACAAATTATGGATCATTGATAATCTTTATGCAAACCCAATATTCCGATATTCAAACAGCTATGGACGAGGAAAACTATCCAAGTCAACAAACTTTACATACTTTTGTTATTATGGTGCTATTAATTTTGGGGTTTGGTCCATTTGGATAATTTTCATTTTTGATAGCATCGAAAACTGAAACTATATTATTGTACTTTAGGGTAGAAAAATTGTGGCCATTTTCATTGATTCTAATGAGGTATTTTGATTATATATGCATGCACATCATTGCATATGCAACATTAAGAAGCTTGCATCCCAAATGAAAATAATTGTGCTAACTAAGCAATGCAAAGAATTCTCACCCCTCCATACCACATATCAAGAAAAGTGAATACCATGTTCTCTATGCCCAAAAAAAAAAAAGACACCTTGTATAAAGCTAAAATAATAATTTGTGCAAAGATTCTATTGGAAAGCAACAACAGTCAAATCCACAGCGTAAATAATGTAATAAAGTAAAACCTCTGATCATATCAATCTTTATACTTCACTATCGAAAACAACATTTAAGGGTTAATTGGCAAGGCTATAAAGTAGCTTTCCACGAAGGGCCACCAAAAACAACATCAAAATCAGCAGCAAAGAGAAAATATAAAGGCCTGACTGCTACAATAAAAATAAGGAGACGCCAAATAGAAATAACGTAAAACAGGCTAAAAATCACAATCAATCCAGTCAGAATGAGAAGAAGGAAGTCAACTACAAGCCAACCATTGTCAAGAGGAACCAAAACAAAAATGATTCATTTTTTTTATCTCAACTCCCCATTGACCACTTTAGTCACTCATAGATAAACGCATTTGCACATTTGAAGTCTTGTCGAGGAAGGTCCCTGGCTTATACTTATTATAGGAAAACTTACATAATTCATTAAGGTTGACCAAACAGGAGAAGGGAATAACATGAATGGAAATCCTAAAGTAACTTACTTGACTATTGGGAACAACATCTAAAATTTCATATCAATGGAAATCCTAAAAGTGGATTATTATTGACATTATCTTTTTCCTCGTATAGAAAAAATAGTAACCAGCCTTCTCCATCAATATAAATATTATCATTAAGACATCATCGATAAAAATTTTGATTTAAGGGAGATCAAGATGATTCGGGCACACACATCATAGACAAGAAAATGCACTAGAACAGAAGGCTGATCAAATAGCAGAAGGGGAAATAATGAGAAATGATTTACTAACACATCCCTTCTCACCCCTCACGCCACCCCCCCAACCCCAAAACTCTCCTCATCATTCTAAAGGTATAGCCTCAACCAAGTGAAATATAGGAAAAGGTTTATATAACTAACTCAACTAGTTTCAGATTAAGGTTCGCATAAATCCATTAAACAAACTATACTGGAATTTGTTTGTGTGCATGCATGGTGGGAGGGAGGAACAGCCGAGGCTTCTAGTTCCAGGGATTTACTTTAAAAATATTGTTTTGGGTCAACTTAAACCTGAACAAGAAAAAAGCTGAAAATTGGACTGTGAACATTACCCCATTATAGTACCTATTGGGAGATTTTATAGATTTACAGCACTTTACCTTAGGGCTTCACTATAATATCTACAACTCTTAATCTCATTTTTCCAGTACAAAAACAATAGTCACATGCAATACAAAAAGAAAAAAAAAAAAAAGAGTACATATAAATTAAAAATGCAAAGAAATGTACAAAAATAAGCTTCACTTAAA
Source organism: Aleurites moluccanus (assembly GCA_948193065.1). Taxonomy (NCBI): domain Eukaryota; kingdom Viridiplantae; phylum Streptophyta; class Magnoliopsida; order Malpighiales; family Euphorbiaceae; genus Aleurites; species Aleurites moluccanus. Next base: position 38,791 of record CANXYC011270291.1, on the reverse strand, counting down.
GAGAATTTAACCTCCCCATAGAAAGAATGCCTCTGACATGCTTAACATTACTAAATTCGCCAATGACAGTCTTTTCAGCTTCCTTTCTTTGCTCTTCATTCATCGGAGCAGATCGTCCACCTACAACATCCGCCACTTGGGCAACAAATCCCTTATCGACCTGAAAGATCAAGCAAAGTCAAATTCAATTTTCCAATTATCTATTAAATCAAATACTAAACTATCTTTCACTTTTCTTTTTGAGGTGTTACAGTGATTAGTAAAATACCCTAAAAAAATGGTTGGTATTATAGCTTCCAAGTCGAACCAGCTTGTAAATGTGTGCTACAGTTTGAGGCGCCACGGAAGGGAAGAACCCAAACTCAATGTCTCCATAATTAGTCTAAAATTAAAAAAATAAAGATGTAATTAGGGTTAGTTGCTGTGAAACTAGACCAAATGAATTTAAATTTGAGAAGGAGAAACTTATTAATTGTAAAATTAAGCAACAAAGATTACAAGACAACTGATAAAGCAAAACCTGGAAAACAACACGAGCAGAACTGAGTTCGGGATCCTGAGACGAGGCAGTAACGGCGGCGACAAATGCCAAGCAGAACCAACCGGCGATCCACATATTTTTTTGTTGTACAATTTTGGCGCCTGATCTGAAACTGTAACCGGCAATAATGGTAAGCGTCAATTCGACAACGACCAGATCAGGTATCAAAAACTTTGAATAAGGGCTGGGCTTGGCCTGAAATAAATGGGTATCTTGTCCTTTACTTGGTTAAGCCTAATCTGACTACATTAAGCACACGCCCATCAATACTAGGCCCATGGTTTAGGCCAATAAAAATCCCCTACGTTCTAGACAAATAAAGGACCAATCCTTTACCACTTTTAATTTTAATCGAATAAGCCATAATAATAAAATTTTTAATTTTATTGTGAAGTAAGTATAAAACTTTTACCATAATTATGTAACTAGCCCAAATCACAAATTTTAAATAATTCAACTTATATTATTAGAATATTATGCCAAATTTTGAGCCACAATAGATTTAAAGAAAAAAAAAAGCAGTTTGTACTATTGGTGAATGAACAATCCAAGTTATTGATGGACAAAAAGATTTATCTTCATAATGAAATGATTATTGAATAAAAGTTGCTTGGCCTGGGCTTAGTTCCATGCACTTGAATCATTGGCATCCATTCAAAGACTAGAGTAGTACTATAAATTTATATGAACTTTTATTGCATTAGTCTTATCGATTCCTTCCTGGTGGACTGCCAAATAGTGATCTCCATTAGCATTTCTGATTCCTAATTTTAGTTTCAAAGGAATCCAATTCGTACAAATTAAAATGATTAATTCCATTTGAAAGCTACAAGTGCGTTCTTTAATTTTGGTGCAGCACAATTGAAATTTGTTAAAAAAAATATATATACTTGTTATTAAAATTTGGATTTTATATTATGATTTACGAGAGAAATATACAATTATTAACTCATTGAATTAGTAGTTCATATATCTTGTAATACAGAAGATTAGTAATTCAAATTGACTAACAACTTTATTATTTAAAGCACTTTCAATATACTAAATACCTTTTTAAACGTATTAATACATTTTGATTTTGAATGTTGCTTTTGTGGTGGGCTCAGATTCTAATTCTATTTGCATAATAGTTGCCAAAGGTACATAGTCCCTATGAGTACATATTGCTTCTCAAGAAAGATTGGGGGAGAGAGAGCTAATGAGTATTGAACAGTTCATAGAAAGCAAGATTAGTGATCAAGTGTTGGCCAGCAATTATGGTAGTACTTATTCCAAACCATTGCGACTCTAGGGGCATTAATTGCACAATTTGTTATCAATCAAAATCAATGGTTTTTCTTACTACTATTATTATTAATGTTCCTTATTTCAGAACCTGATTCTAGTGCTAGGCATATTTCCTTCCTACCAAATGGTCTAATCTTAGACCAAGAAAGTCTGGGTTCAAGCATAATATTCTGTTCAAATTTTAACTGCTTCAAATAGCACATGAGTAACAGTATTAATTCCTCCAAATTGTGGTTTAGGTTCATCTAGCTCCATAATGTTCATAGTTGTTAGCCAATCAACATCTAAAGTCAATGTAGTTTCATAATTTGAAATGGATTGTAATCTATCTGAAATTAAACCCTAATAATTTGTCATCTTTTTATCAATATATTCAACTCAATTCAGCTCTTAAAATTAATTAGAATCTACTGTATGAAATTTTTTATTTTCACCTAATAATTTTAAATTATATTTTCTGATAATTGTAATGTCTTTATATTATATTGAATTCTTCTTTAAATTTATTTAGGTTCATCTTCCTCTTTTTTCTTCTTATCTATCACAATATACTCATTCTTTTTAACTAAATTCTCTTTAAATCTCCATTTCATATGTTTAAACTATTTTAATTTTATTCCTCTCAAAAAATAATAAATTTAAAATTTTTTATAACTAATTATTTAAAAATTTTCAACAAATCAAAAAAGAAAGGAAAAAAAAATAGCAGCCTACCATATCCTTGGACAGGAGGAAATTTGGAAAAAATATGAGGGTTTTAGGAAACAGGAGGAAATTTGGAAAGAACATGAGGATTTTAGGAAAAAGGAGCTTGCAAGTTTTCAACATCTGTACAGGAGGAATGAATGGAGGGAGCACACCGATTAAGAAAAGTTTAATTAGAACATTTCTTTAGCTCAAACATAGCTTTATCCATCTAATCAACCGACAAAGAAAAGATTAAACATTCACACTGATGAGCTCCCGCCCTCCTTTCTTTTTCTCTTTTATCAATTTGCGTTTTAATTGATGCAGGTTTAATGATTAATTATTATTTTTTTTTAAATGATTAATATATTAATTTTTTTTTATTTTTTAAAAATATATTAATTTTTTCTAACAAATACTATAATATATTATTAAACTTTTCTATCTAATTTTATCATTAATCAACTCTAAAATGAATTAATAAGAATAGTAAAATTATAAAAATATTTTTATTTTTTATTTTTAATTAATTATACTTTATTTTTATTTTAAAAAATATTTTTTAGAATTAAAATTTTTATTTTCATATTTTTTGACAACTTTGAAAATAAAAAGATTTTTTATTTTTTATTTTAAAAAATAATTTAAAAAGAAATTAAATTATTTCTTCTTAAATTTTTTAATACAAATAAAAAATTTATTTTCATATTTTTGACAAATTTAAAAATAAAAAGTAAAAGTATTTTTTATTTTTTATTTTTTATTTTCAAATTTTTTATTTCTTAAAAAATAAAATAAAAAATATTATTATTTATTTTTATTTTCAAAATTATTAAAAAATATGAAAATAAATTTTTTAACTCTAAAAAATATTTTTTAAAGTAAAAAATATGATGTAATTAATTAAAAATAAATAATAAGAATATTTTTATCTTTTTACTGTTTTTATTGATTATTTTAGAGTTGATTAACGATAAAATTAGATGAAATTATTTAATAATATATTATAATATTTATTTTGAAGGAGTTTATATATTTTTAAAAAATTAGAGGTGAGTTAATATATTTGAGTGATTTAAAAAAAAAAATCATAATTAACCCATGACCAATTTGTGTGAACACTAACTACATGATTTGATAGACACTAAAAAAAGATTTACGGCGCAAGGTATCTATGCAATTATTTATTTATTTAACACGTGGTTTCTAAGGTAATTTTAAAAACTCATTTTAAAAATTGATTAAAATCAATCTCATCGCACTTAGTCACGATGTCACATATAAAAAAATTGGATAATATAATTTTTGAAATTTTTCTTTAAAAATTGATTAAACTCAATATCATCGTGATTGGGAGGTATTTGATTGACCGATTAAATATCTCTAATTATCGATTATTAATATATATATCGTCAATTAAAAAAATTTATGTTATTTGATTGGCCAATTAAAAATTTCGATTATAGTAAAATTTTCTTTCAATTGGTAAATCTCATAAATAGTTATTATCTGTTTATAGCGATTTATAATTTAATAATCATATTTTTATACCAATCACATATTTAATAATTACTCTATCAAACACTTCTTTAATCGCGACATTACATATAAAAAAAAAGGACATTTCCCCACCTTATTTTTGTTTAAATACATTTTTTATATATTTATAAATTTACGAATAGTTTTTACTGCACGTCTGAAGATCATAATTTGTCCATCTTATTATTTTTTTTTTCTTTTAAAAATTTGAATTAATTTACCTTTGTCTCTCATATAAAAATCAAAATATATTAAATAATAATTAATTAAAAGATAAAGAAGGGATAAAAAAAAAAAAACTATTATTTAAAGTTAACCGGCAATAGATAAAAATAAGAAAAAGAAAATAATCAATCAAAACGTTTCTTCTTCATGAAACAAATTTTATAGTGTTGTTCAAAACAACTCTACAGTGACAATATTTTTTTCTTTAGGAGATATTTGATTTAGAGCTAGAGTTTTTTTTTTTTAAACTTTTTAGAGTTAGAGTTAAGTAATTTATCTTGCAATTTTTTTTTTCTTTTTATATATTTTTAGTGCCAATATTTATATACTGTACGTTTATGATATGAATTTATCTCTAATTTAAATTTAAAATTTTTAAAATTAACAAATGAAAAGAAAATTTGGATAATTATTATGATTAGGTAATTATTAGATTAGGTTATTAAATATTAAAATTTATCATAAGTATATGTGGAACTAATTCACATATTGTACCCACTATCCATTAGGAAATTATTAGATTAGATTTTTATATAAGAATTATCTTACAATATGTGTGGATTAAATAATTGTTTAATCGCTCACAATTTATTTAATATTATAAGTATTAGCAAAGTAATTATTTTATTCATTTGATTGCCTACCAGTCGCAACCGTCACAGTTGAGAGAGCATATTCTGATATAAAATTTATGAAGGATCATTACATAATAAGATGGGAGATTAATAGATATCTAATTATTTAATCACATATATTGATAATTAAGTTATTAAGCATCGCTATCAAGGCATGAAAATCATAAAGAGTAATTATAATTATTTTTTTACTAAAGGATGTTTATTAATGTTATTTTTTTTAAGTACTTTGATATTTAGTTAGTTTATTTATCTCACATTTTTGTTGCATAATTTTTTTATATGAAAACTCATTGCATTTTTCCTCATTAATTCTAATCACATTACTATTTAATAATAATATTAGTACTAAAATAGAATCTTAATAGAATTATTCTCATAAAAACATAATAAAAGGTTAAGGAAAGTAGGAAGTGTGGGGAATTTTATTCATATGAACAGAATCATTTATATTAAGAAACCATAGCCGATCCCTTTCAGGGTTTATTAGCAACAAGTCTTAGACCAAATCTTCACACCAAATTAATAGTACTTTTATTTATTCTATGTAGTACAGTAATCAGATTTTGCTTTTGCGTTCAACCCACCATTTGATTAGGTTATGCTTGTGCTTGACACATCACACTGCAGTTTTCTACTTTTTCTTCGCTAAAAAGACGTCTAAGAAGTGAGAATTTAACACCAAGCTGAAATTAAAGTCCCTGAAGTATATATTATGTTATAAAATGTTGAAGATGATGCTTGTGAAATAATTTTACAAAATAAACAAATTAAAATTTCATATATAAAAGAAAATTGAGTGAGGGGAAAGGGAATAAATCATTGCATTATCTATGAAAATCTTGTGATTATAACCATATGATTTGACTAAGCTACACAATTGTGATGTGGATTTTGATTGGATGTTGATAGAAAATTCTAAATTTTTTTAAAAAAAGATTCCAAGAACACATAGCTTGTAAAATTAAATAAATAAATTTAAGTGTAATTAAAAAATATAAACATGATAAAAGAAAAAAAAAATGATTTTTAATCAGCATGATGGGCCTTAGTCACAGATTAATGTTCTCTGCATCCTCTATAATAATGCTTTATTGTGATACATGAAATAAATATCCAAAGAAAAAAAAAAAAAAAGACTGGGACCCGCATTCACAACTAGACCCCAACTAATATCCTCTACGTCCAAGATTTCTCCACGTGTCGAAAAAATTAATGAAATGAATAGAATTTTGTTTGACAATTTGTACCTAATGAACATGCAATATTCTCACTAAAAAAACGAATAATAAAATCATCAATTCATCATCCAAAATAAGTAAAACCTGAACCAAATGCAATATATTAGCGTCTAACACCTAAAAGATTATGGTCGTAGATTTTTTTATTATTATTATTATTATTTCAATATTAAAAATTATAAGAAAAAATAATATTAAAATTTAAATTTTTATTATGATAAATAATAATTTATTTAGATATAATATAACGATAAGTATATATTCTCTTTAACAATAAACATATGATTAATTTTTTCACTCTAATATTAAAAAAAAAAATAATCTATTTGATTTTTTGTGTGTGAAATTAATTAAAATTAAAAAGTAAATGAAAGAAATCTTAAAAAGACCAACTTAATATAATTGAAAACATTATAATATTATAATATATATATAATATAATAATTTTGTCTGATTATTTTTTATTATAAAAATCAAATAAAAGCTTAAATCATTAATAATAGATCCTATACAATAAAATGTATATAAATTAATATCATTTTGATTAATGAATTATATTAATTAAAAAATTATTAATTAATTGAATATTAATTTAAATTAGATTATATAATTATATAATAAATATTATTAATTTATCGAGAATTAATAAAAAATTTATTGTATTTGATATATTTATTGAAATGTTTTTTAATGGGTTTTGATAAGGCATAGTACTTTGATAGGCCAATGTCCTAAATCATATCATTAATAGGAAGAAAAGCATCTAACTTTTGGCTTTTTAGAGAAGTGAAAGCCAACGATGAAAATATTAAAAATTAATGATAAAAAAAAATGGGATAAAGTAAAGGTTAGACAAAGCTTAATAAAAATCAAAGATGCTTTTTTTTATAATCACACACACACTATGTTATGCATATCTTTAATCACCCTCTTAATGGACCAAAGTCATTATCATGAATGTGGTCTCTCTCTATTATTTTTTATACATATAATATAATTTTTAAATTTTCTTTTCTTTTCTTTTCTTTGCCCCTTCCTCACCAAAGTCGGTTGCTTTGGTTAGGCGAAATTCACGGTTTTCCTTGTTCCTTTCTTTATTATATATATGTATTTTAAGATTAAATAATACATAAAGTTATACATTATTTATATACAATTTTAAACAAGTATATCAAAATATAATAATAATAATAAATTATTTTACAATGAGAAAATAATAACTTTTAAGTTTAATAATTATTATTATTGTTTAAAATAATCTTTTATCTTTTATCTTTTTCTTTTTATTAGTATTTTTATAATTTTTTTCATTTAATTCAATAGTATAATTGTATTGTATTAAATAATATACTGTATTATAGGATATAATTTATAAAATACGTAAAAGTTCATTTAAAAAAAAAGAAAAAGAACTGAATGTGACGTTTGCCTAACAACGTTTTAATTTTATAATTATTTTTTTTTTGGAGAGAAAGAGAGAGATTATTCCATTTAAAATTTTCTTGTGGAAATGGGAAGGGAGAGCATGAACAATACGTCTCTACTGCTGACCTTTTCACTTGGCCTTTTATGCTTGTTGACTTGATTGCGCCAATCAACGGACTCCAATTGTCCAATTTCTTTTTCCATTTTATAATGTCAAAGAATTTATTTCCACCATTTTTCACCGTGTCTTTTTACTGAAAAAAAAAAAAAGATGAAACAGTTACATTAATTAAATATATCATTGCCCATTAGTCAAATATATGAACTAAATCTCTATATCCATGGAAACAAGTATTTTCCTTCAACTTAACAAATATGCACATAGCTTGCTACATATAATAATATTTAAGGACTATACATATACATAGATTTTTTTTTCTTTTGTTAAGAATTAAGTTAAAAAATTAATTTTAAATAAATCGGAAAAAAAATTTATATAAACAAAATAGAATTGGATGGATTGAAAAAAAAAATTTATAGAAAATGTTTATCTTGAATGAATCAAATAAAAAAAGTTAATTAAAATTTTTTTTAGGTGGTATAAATATTAATTATAAATATATTATTTATCAAATTAATAACTATATTAAATATAAAAAAATAAATTATAGAGTCGAATCTACAACCTTGTATACATAAATAATTAATTAGGAATGTTTGTTTGAAAAGTATCTATTGTGTATATATAATAATAATTATGCATAAGTTTAAATTTTTGTTTCTTTATTTTTTTTTTTTCTGTACACATATTGATTGATCCCTAATACCCAAAGAAATAATTATGATTATTACAATAAGCAAAAGAGAAAATAGTATTTATTTGATTTAGGCGCATTGGAAACCCACTTTTATGATGTTGGAATGGGTCCTTGCCAGATAAAACCCAAACTAACATGAGATCTATGTCATGTAAACAACCATACATGTCACATGGGTAGCCCCCTCCACACACACCCAAAAATTTCACTTCTCTTACGCTCCAAAACAAGAAACAATACCACCACCATCAATCACCAAAGACCTAATTAAAAGCTACTAAAGAAAAAACCAACAATAATAAAAGGAAAGCCCCCCTAAAGAAAAAAAAAAATCATCCTTAATTAGCTGTAAGAAAGAGACATATTTCACCTACATACATTATTATATAGTATAATAGTTAATTACATATCCCTTCATCTTGCAAAACAGATTTACTTCGAAATTCGCTCAAATTAAAAAATGTATATATAATTAATATAGTTAGATCATAAATTTTGTCAATATTTTTTTAATTTATCCTTTCACTAATACCAAATATTATTTTATTAAAATTAAACTATTGAATTGATAAATATGCACGATTACACGTTAATTAAATTCATATTAAGAATTATAAAAAAAAATGAATTATAATTTAAGATAAAAAAAATTTTAACGAGTGTCTTTAAATAATAATTTTAGATAAAATATAATTATAAAATAATAAGAGTTTGGTGAGAAAAAAAAATTAATAAAATTATATTTTGTTACAAGCACTATCATTTCAAGTGATAAATTAGAATGCTCACTTTTTATTAATTTATTATATTTTTACTTTTTTTTGTTTAATATTATCTAAATTATTAATTTTTAAGGAGTTCCTAAAAGATTCGTTTAAGATAAAATAAAAAATATATATTTTTATAAGGTGAAGAAAATATAAATAAAAATATTTTTTTATATATCCTATTTTTAATTTCAATCAATAATTTGTTTAAAATATTTTATTTGGTTTTGCGTTTGCTCTTGCGTCTCTCCCTCTTCTCTATTGAAAACACTTTATACAACTAAAATATATGATAACTTATGACAAATAACTAACCTTTATGACATGCCACTACATTGAAAGATATTCCCTATTTTGGGATAAAATTTATTAGGCACCATTTTTTTCTATCTTTACTATGCTAGATTGCGTGTTAACTAGTGTTACGGCTCTTTCTATTATACTATAACATTATTATAATATTATAATTTATTTATATTGTTGTTTTATAATTACTTCATATACACACAAATCTATACTCATAATCTTCTATGGTTGCAAGTTAAAAATTGAAGTCAATGGATGGTTATGGATAGAGTCTCTTTTGTTTTTTCCTCCTTTTTGGGGTGCGTTTCCATTACTACTTATTACCTATTAATATTCTTTTAGTAAATCTTTAAATTATTAAAATTAAAAAAAATTATTAACGAATTTTTTAATCTCGATATAAATAATATATTTTATTATTATATTAAAAAATAAATTTAATATAATATATAAAAAATCACTTATGATATCATATTATTGATAAATAAAAAATATTTATATTTTTTTTTATGTTACGTATAAAATTTGATTATTTAAATTAAAAATACATATAAATTTTGTAGTTTAAGTGTGTGTTATTTGAAAAGAGGAGAAAACGGGGGGGAGTTTGCAATTAGTCACTAACACCTTTCTCACCGTCCAATAATACTTCACATGACTACACGTCTTTATATTAGTGATGGAAACGTGGCAAAAAGTGATTGGATGAGAGGTGCCTCGTTTGATGAGGGAGGATTATTATAAGTAGTTAGTGCACGCCAGAATCTTTATTGTGGGTTGGAGATGGAGATGGGAAGATAGTGGATTTGCTTGGTTTTGAAGTTTGTTTTATTATTGTGTGTATGCACACATTTTTTTTTTATTATTATATTCATTATTATTGTTGTTATTTTTATTTTTACTTTTTACTCTTATTATCCTAAATCCGTAAAAAAAAAAAAAAAATTGATGTATTGCACGTGACGATGTTGTGCTTTTATTATATTTATTCCAAATTTTATACATTTTTGTAATCCATAAATTAAACATTTTAATATTATAAATTTAATTAATTGAATTAATAATTTAATTTTTAGTACCTTATCAAGTTTACAATATTAAATATTTTAATTATTTTTATTAAAATTTAAATTAAATTGATAATATGATATAATAAATTTCAATTTTAATTTTAATTTTAATTTTTTTTCAAATTATATAAAATTATTATTATTATTTTCAATTTAACTAGTGTAGAATTTAACAAATAAAAAAAAAAGTATAATTATAAAAATAATTATTAAACCTAAATAAATATATCTAAGTACTCTTAACTCATTTTATTCATGAACAAATTTTATTAAATAATTTATTTTATTTTGTATGAAAATAAAAGTAAAACAAGTTGAAACATTAAAATTATTAACAACCAATTATGTATATAAATTGTTATCTTCTTCGATCTTCCTTTTTTTTTTTTCTTCCTTGTTTTCTTTTTGTTTGTTCTTTTCCTTGTCCTTTATATGGCATAAATAATATCATTTCGGTTAAAAAATAAAATGAAATTATTTTGATTCGTATCTCGTCAATTTCAACCACGGTGTTTCACATCACATAATTATTTTAATTTAATATATTAAAAATAAAAAAAAATCATAAAATTTAAATTAATTAATATTTATTAATCCTAGTATATTTATTTTAAAACACCATGTAAATATATAAAATCCAATAACTTGTTAAATTATAAATATCATTTGAAGTTTTTAATTAAAAAAAAAAAATCTAATTGACTAATGAATTATAACTTCTAAATATTTGATGAGTTAGAATAATTTTTTACGTAATTCTTGTTAATTAAATAAAAAAATATAGTTAATTAACAAGAATTGCGTAAAAAAAATCAGCGAATTGTGTTGCTCTTATTTAAGCTTGCACGATATGTAATTGTGGCATATCCTCTCTCTATCTTTTGTTATCAATATTTTATTAAAAGATAATGAAAAAAATCATTCATTATTTTTGAAAAATAAATAAATAAATATATTTATATAACAATAATTTCAAAATAAATTAAAGAATTATATTGAAATTGAACTATCTCATTCCACCCAGAAATCTTGAAGACAAACCATCTTATTATTGTTTTTCTTTGAGAAATAACCATATTAATATTATTGTCAACAAGCTTGCATGGATCTTCTTGAAATGAGGGAACTTCTTAAAATCTATACATGATATGGGTTTAATGGTCTAAAATATCCCAAATTTTATCTTAATTTTTTTAAACAATTATACTTTAATTTAAAAATTTAAAAGCAATTATATCACAAAATGACAAATGATATATCTATAAATAGAAACACTATTTAAATGAGGGAATGAATAAGTTCCCACAATTTATATATCAATGAAAAAAAAAAAAAAAACTGAAATAAATACCCTTTGGCAAAATTAGTAACGCTACATTCTTATTCCATAATTAGAAAAATCTTAGGCTATTGCCGTATCAATCCTTACCATCCCTATTCTTTAGTGCTTTTTACTATTACTTTAAAAAATATATATACACTAAATCAATAATCTCTTTCATGTATTATAAAGTTATTCAGATAGAAACTCAATTACTTGCTCTAATAGTTTTTTTAATAAAAAATTATATTTATTAGGAGAAAACTCTATTTTTTTAATATTTATTTAATTATTTTAAAAATTATATATTTATTGACCTCTTACTTTCTTGATATTGAAAAACTTAAATGGGAAGAAAAAAGGCTTTTATTTGTAAAATAATATTATTTTTACACATTACACACAATGAAAAATAATATTTTGAACGTCCATTCTATCTCATTTCATATATTTTACAAAACAATATTTTTATTCAATAAAACTATATATTCTTATATATGCTAACATAGCAAGAAACTTTTTTTATTGAAAAGTTTCAAATAGCAAAAGAATACTTCATTCATTCTATAATAACTTACTAATTATAAAATATATAATTATTAAGAAAAAAATTTAAATTATTTTAATATTTTAAATTTATTTATTATTTTAATTTTTTCATTCTCTCACATTATATATTTTTAATTAATTTTTATATTTTTAACATATTTTTTAATGAGAATATTATTATAAAATTAAAATAAAAAATAATTTAAATTAAAAAATAAAATAATTAAATTAAAATATATTAAAAAAATTATTATTGAACGAATGAAGTAAATATTATAAGGCTGGCAAATGGATTTAACTTTTTATTTACTTAAAAAAAATTAAATTTATAAATTTTTAATTTAATAATAATAGAATCTTTAAAATTATCGAGTCTATTTATTGAAAAAATAAACTACATAAAAAAAATAAAAAATCCTTTATGTAATGGGTCATGGGTGGTATAATACCAAATTAATGGGTTTAAAAAAATCAACAATTGATTATAATTATGAAAACCATATGAATCATCATCATTATCATCACATTAAATTATGTTTACAATGGAAGCAAAAGCCGGCACAGACGGACATTCTCCCATGTGTACTGCTCTCATAATCCTATTTCCACCTTAATAAAGTATCCAAAATATTGAGGCGGCCGTGCAAAATTAATTTTAATAGTAAGTACTGATACATTAAAAAATAAATTTAATTACGATTTGTTTTTTAATTAATTATTCTTAAAAAAAAAAAAAAAAGCAATGGGGCTTTTTGATCACTAGCATCCACTAAGAGCTACCCACATGCACCGGCACGTGGCTCTTTTAACTATAGTGATGTCGTTTGCCCCTCAATGGTCGCGCGCTTACCGAAAAATCTATTGCTGACACGTGCGAGTTCGTGCAACTTTTTATAGCATTGCAATCTATTATATCACGTGCGCCGCACGAGTATCTCTCTTTTATTTATTTTTTCATGGGTCCCACTTTTTAATTAGGTCCTCGACGACGCCGTCACGTGAGAAGTTACGCAAAGAACGCAAAAGAAAGAAAGAAACAAGTAAATAACCGTGCAAAAATTGGAGACCGTTTAATGCACAACATACTCTCACCCAATCCCAAAATTACCCTTTTAGAATAGTACATTATGCATCCTCCCTCCCTTTTTATCTGTGGGTTTTAATTCTTAATTTTAATATTTTTTATTAAAGTTATTTATCATTTAAAAAAAAGGCATTATTTTTTTAAAATTTATTTTTAGTGCTTATTATTTATACTAAATACTCAATAATTTTATTTTTTAATAAAAATAATACTAATTTATTGATATATATATATATATATATATATATATATATATATATATATATATATATATATATATATATAAGAAATTATATTATATTTGATAGTGAATATTAAAATATTAAAATCTTCTTTCAATCCATGATCACCTCCTATAATAATAATAATCTTTTACACTTTTTCCCTGTTCTTCTTTATTTATTTTTTATAAAATTTTATCAATATGATTTATAAAACAAAAAAGAAAAATGAATTTCTGGGCATAACTTCAAAGATAAGTTTAGCTGACAAATGAATTTACTCCCATTTTTCCATTGTTCTAATTTTGGAATTAGATAACAAAAGGATAAATATATTTTACTTGCATTGCATATTATCTAAACCAAGTGTGAATGATTAGAGAAAGTTATTCCATAATAGTACATACTGTGCATGTTCTCTCTTGTCTCTTTCTAAGATTGTGAAAATGGTCTTTTCATCCTATTAATTTGACTTTAAAAAATAAATAAATAAAAGGAATTTATTGATGTAGACAATGGATTCACTAAGATTTCCCTCATCTTTTTCTAAGATTGTGATAAAAATAGAACAAACAGGACATATATGTATATATTGACCAAGATTCTACAAAGGCAAATCAATTATTTTGAATTTTTTTTTCCTTTATGTGATTTATCTTCTATTTTATAATTTTTTTTATATGTAATATATCATTTATTTTGACAGTTAATATTTATTTATAAATAACATGACACATAAATAAAAATATATAATAAAAAATAAAATATACAAAAAGACAAAAAATTTACACTGCAAATCAACATGCATTTTCAATCCCAATTGGAGGAATAAGAATATGTGAGCTAGAAGCATAACTGCAAAATGGCAAATAAATAGGGCCAGAATATATTTCTGACTTTGACCATAACTCAAAAGTCAAAAATATCTTTTGTCCCTATATATCTCTTTGTTGTAATTTTGATTTATAAATTTAAATAATGTTTACAATATTTTATATTAAAAACAATTATATTATTATATTTATAAAAATAAAATACCCATCGCAATGCACATACTAAAACAAGTATTACATATACATAAAACTAACAACAAACAAGTGAATCAGATTAGGTGAGTTTGAATTGGATTAATATGGATTGAAATCAATTTTTATATTGATTTTTTTTAATGAGTTTGAATTGAGACAATTTGAATTTTGGATAAATTAAATTATATAATAAATTAATCGATTTTTCTAGCGAATGAGTAATTATTTTAAATAAAATATAATTATAAAATAGTTATTTCAGATAAATATAAAAAAAAAAATCAAATATAAATGAGTTAAATAAAAAAAATGAGATTTTGATAGAGTTATATTTCATTACAATCAATAATATTTTTAGTAATATGTTAGAACCATTACTTTTCACTCATTTAATTTATTTTTAAATTTATTTATTTAATATTATTTGAATTTTTATTTTTAATAAAAAATTATAAATTAATTTTATAAAGATTTTGAGTCAAATTTATGCAAATTTTAGAAATTTTAATAAGATTGAATTGATTTTTATTTTTACTGTAAAAAATTAAAAACTTTCAAACTTATATATATTTTATTATATTTCACATTAAACAAGTTATATTTAGAGTGAAATCAAATTAAAATTATTGATTCATATTTTTTTTTATAATATTTAAAATTATTAAAATATGATATTTAAATTAAAAAATATATATAATAATAATAATAATGGTTTGTAAATGTTGAAGTATTTTTAGAAACATAAATATAAAGAAAGTGAAAAATGCAAAGTGTAGACAAGCAGCACTATTATAGTCAAAAGTTTTGTCTACCTTTTATGTATCCTTTATCCGGTGAAGAATTTATTTCATTTGTTTAAATCATTGGATTGAGGATCGAATCAATAAAAGCACTTTTCGTATCTCACATATATATTATTATATATTTATGCCTTTTGAGGGCCTATTGGGCTCTCATTGCTAAGTTAATTCTTTGATTCTCTCTATTGAAAACATGAATTTGGCACACCACACAAGGCTAATAACATTTATTTATTTTTATTGATTTTGAGTTAAATAAAAATAATAAATTAAATGGGTAAGTGAAGGAATATAATATTAAATTATAGAAGAAAAAAAATAATATTATTGAATTATAGAGAAAGATGGATTGGAAGGACAAGAAGGGAATGTGGGAAAACGCCAAAAGGAAAGAAGCCAACACAGCTCAAATTCCTTAATAATGTATGTCTGAAACAGCAACAGCTACTTGTTGCTAAATAGCTCTCCTTCTCTTAAGGCAGCAAATGCAGCAGCTAAATAGCAAACGCATGCCCTATCAAACCTGACACAAACAACACTTTCTTTCTTTTGCTGGCTCACCGTTTCAAGGTCCCAACATGGATTCTCTTTGCCAGTCCAAAACCCATCACTTCTCTTTCTCAAGAGATAGTACTATATTCTATTTTCCCACTTTTTCTCCTTTCATCATCTTTAATTCAATTAATACCCTCAATTCATTTCATTATTTTTTTTTTAATTTGTTCATTTATATACAATAATTATAACTCCTTTTAAATATAAATTTCTAATTTTTAATTTAAATTAAAAAAATTATGACAAGCAGTATAAAATTTTATCACATCTCATATAATATAAAAATTGAGTTCAGTTTATATATATTAATTATCATATTTTATTTTACATGGTGGATTTTAAAAATAATATAATAAAAATATTTTTAAATTGAATATTAAGCACACAGTTAAATTTCTATATATAAAAAATATTATTTTAAAAATAAATATTCATCAAATTAATAAAATTATTTTTAAAAAATTAATTATAAAAATTTTAAAATAATTAAAAAAAACACTCTGACTGATATTTTTATTAACATAAAAAATATTATTTTTTTATAACAATAATTGTATTTTTAATGTGAAACACCCTCTTATTAATTAATAAATTAATAATTAAACATTTACATTTAGAGCCCACTCCCACTCTTGGTGTCATGATTGCAGCTGAGGTGGAGATGGGCTGCTTTTTTAACTTTACTAGTACTTTTTTTGATGGTAGGGTTGAAGGAATGTCTCATTGCTTCATCTTGTAATTTCCTCTTTTCTCAATCTTTGTGCCAATGCCTATGCCTGCCTCCACTTGCCTTGGGACTCTATTGGATTTTTCTTTTTTCTTTTTCTTAATTTTTTACCTTTATATGTGTGTGTGTGAAATGAAGGAACATCCATTCATGTTTTTAACCTTTTTGTTCTTGTTACTCATCAAACTTTATCCAATGCTAATATCACTTTCCCATCAACTTTATTAGATAAATAGACACCTCTTAAAATAATTAAAGTGGAAACTTTGCCTATCAAAAACAAAAGAAAAAAAACAAAAATCAGAAATTATATTTTGTTGTACAATAAGTACAAAACATTTATTTGACAAAGAACTTTATCCTTGTATGTGAAGTAAAAAAAAAAAAAATATCATGATATATTTGAATTGATAAAATTTAGATAATAAATTTTAAAATATTAATAAATTTTATTAAAATTTATTATTTTAATTAATAAAAAAATAATTAAAATTCATATATTGTTCAAAATCTACTGTTCAACAAAATTTTTTATTTTTTAAGATTTTTAATATTTTATATAGCGAATAAGATGTTAAAAATATCTCATTTTAATAAATAAAAAATTTTATTGATTATTTTTTATTATAAAAATATCATTGAAATTTATAAATTTTATTTTTATATCAAATAAGTAAAATTGTATAAATTTATGAAATAAAAAATTTTAATTTTTAATTTTATAAATTTTGACATATTCTGTAAATTTTAAATTACTCGATCCAAACATGACCAATATTCTTTTTGCATTGCCATATAAAATAATACTATATCACTTAAAATTTTTTACTAGCAAGCCTTCCTGATAGCTTTTATTATTATTATTATTTCCATTACAAAGCCACTAAGCTATAAAATTAATAATGGAGAAAATTTTAATGAAAAAAATAGATTCAGGTGAATAAATAAAATTTTTCTATATAAAATGTTAAATTTAAATGGGTTAGGGGAAATATTTTTTAAGTTAATGAAATTTTTCTTTTATTAAGTGACTAAACACAGCTTTGTCCCTGCCATTACAAGTGATAATTTTGATACCTTGTGATATTAGAAATTTGGCAAAATAAATAAAATTTAGAATGCATGTAAAAATTTTCCCTTTTCAGTAGATGAAAAAGGAGTGAAGGATAAGAAAAATAACAACTCAAAATTTAAATTATTTCTT
This sequence comes from Aleurites moluccanus, assembly GCA_948193065.1. Taxonomy (NCBI): domain Eukaryota; kingdom Viridiplantae; phylum Streptophyta; class Magnoliopsida; order Malpighiales; family Euphorbiaceae; genus Aleurites; species Aleurites moluccanus. The sequence goes on along the minus strand of CANXYC011270291.1, from coordinate 20,761 downwards.
GAGTAACGCATATTATCCTGGCCATGTTAATCTTCTCAGTATTATTCCAAATGGTAGCTGCATGTCTCTTTTGCTTCAACTTGTCATCTATTAGAGGAACTAAGCGGCCTAATACTGGAATCGTATTTAAAGTTGAAAATTTTCAAATTATTTTTAAATAAATAAAATATATATATATAAATTCTATATCAAAGTTAAATTTATAAATTTTTATAAAAATACTTAAAAAATAAAAATAAAAAAATCATTTTTATTATTACAAAAATATTTTTTTCAAAAATACTATATACCTAATAAAAAAATTATCAGAAATATGATATATACTAAACATATTATAAACATAAATCAAACATATATTAAAAATCATATTTTTAAAATAAAAAAATAAAAATGAAAAAAAAAACCGTATATGATGTAATATCATCCTAAATTTATATATATATAATATAATTAGTATTAGTTGGGCCGGATGTTCTCGCTTAAAGCTCATTGATTTGGTTACCCAAAAACCTGGGATCCAATATAACGACTAAGCCCGTGGACTAGAAGAGAGACTGCCCGTTATATTAGAACAAACAATCTAATAGTGCTCAAACTTGCAACTAATTCCTGCTTGAATGTTTTGGACTTCAATTTAATAGTGTCCAAATAATATAATAGCCCATAATGAACCTGTTTTCTTGATAAAAATACCATCATCCTTTAAACATCATTGAAAATAATTATATATAATGAAATTGTTGCAAAGACTAGTCCAAATAAATTTATTTTCCATCTTACTATTTTATTTAAATTCTCCATCCAAACACAATCAAAGGGCTAACCTTTTACATATAAGCTAACGTTGAGTGCATATATTTGAACAATAAACTCAAATTCAATTTCCAGATGCTCAAAAACAGAGCTAAACTTCATAGCAGTGGGTTCATATAATTGCGATCTATAAATAGCATAAAAATCGGTTCAACAATCTTTATAACAAAAATCATTTTTATGGGCTGGGAAGTCAGAACCTCATTCGTGTTAAAAATTATAAGAATAATAATATATCTATAAATATATTACATACTCGTCTGTGTTTGAATTAAAAAGGCATCAGCTCGCACCTGAAGAAATTGTCTTCCTTGGCTTAAATTGTTAACATGAATCCTCAAATCTGGCAGTAGGCACCAACCTTGATGGGATGAGAGACCTGAATATGAGCATTAGTCTTGTACAAGCAAGGAAAGAAGCAATGGAGCTCAACTGAAATTTTTGAGAGAATTTATATTTAATTGTGCCCTAATCGACCCTCCTTTCTACCACGGAACCGGACAGGTAAATCTGGTTGCCCATCAACCTGAATGTTCTCATCACGAGTCACAATCCTCAAGGGGTGGGCTTCCGTGTTAAACACCCACTCATCCAGAGGGATGACTGATGGAGGCGAAAACAGGAGGTAGAAATATTTAAGTGTCTCAGCTAGGAAGAAGCTCTGCATCATGTTGTCTTTAACACCTGTATTCACCTAAGCACATAAGCAAGAGTAAATTAGTGCAAATTTCAGAATGCTTCATCAATAATTTTGTCAACATGTAAAAAACATGAATATCACCAATAGAGATCTCATGACTCGTACCTGTTAATTTTTATGTTACCCATATGTTTCCTCACATTGAAGTTTAATTTTAATAAATTTATGAATAACAATGCTGTTATGATGTATAAATGGAATATTATAATGAAACAACATAATTGGAATACTGAAATTTGACATATACGACACAGACAGACATTAAAATCAAAATTTTAGGACGAAAGTCACAGAGGTATGAAACTGAAAAGTACAACTGGATTCTTCCTTCACAAACACTCGTGTATGTAATACCTAATTATTGCATAAACATAACATTGATATTATCATAATCCATAATTTTAAAAATCTATGTACAACTTAAATACATGAATTCAGTTAATGTGTTATACTGAGTCCAATTCAGCTGTTGAAATATGATACTTTGACATTGCTTATTCAACATGGAAAAACACATTTTGCTCATTGATTCCTTGAAATTTTATTTTTTCACATTGAGTTCTCTCACATTCAAGGCAAAAATAAAATTAACGAGAAATTATATAATAATGATTTGAAAACATTAAAAATTTATATTATTTTTTATTATGAGAATATTGAAACCATAGAAAAGGAAAAACTTGTTTTTGTATCACTAAACTTTTAAAATTCTATATGTTAAACAGTGGAATTTTTAAAAATAATGTAATATTTTACATTCATAAAAAAATCCTCACTATGAACAAAAATAAAAGTTAAAAGGGCTCAATGTGAAAAAATAAAAAGTTTAAGGGCCTATTTAGTTTTTTACAACATCATGCAAGCATTGATCCAGGCTCTTAAATTCATGAGAAGTCTTTTTAAACTCCATGTAGTAACATAATGGAATCCAGGGAAAGAGGAATCCTATCATTGATTGCATGCATTCAGTTAGGATGTATACAAGTGTGTGTATTGCTGCATATCCATCAACTAGGCAGCATGGGGAACCAAAACGTGAAAAATGAAACGAAATGAAACAGATGCTGGGAAACGGTATTTTTTTTTTAAATATAAGAAATGAAAATGCAGAGAAAAAGTGTAAATATAAAAAATCTTGGTGCATTATTATAAACGTTAATTTTTCATATAAAAATATAAATACATTTGAAAAAAAAAAAATTTTAAGCAAATATTAAGAGTAATTACTATTTTTCCACCGAATTCAAATACCCAAATGTATATTTATGGTTACATCTCCTAGAGCTTTTTTAAGAGCTCAAATGCACAATCCCAAAATTAGAAAAAAAAAAATTGAAAGTACTAACACAGTTAGATTCGTACGGCTCTGCTGCCCATTTCAAGAATAGCCCAATCTCAAATCCAGAATATCATTCGATTCTCATTTTGGAATGAAAATAATCACTTAATTAATCTCACCCATCTCATTTTCCAAATCAAAACCCTATATAGCTACATCATTATCATTATCATCTAATTCCCAAAACCTAGCAAATCAGAAAAGAAAAAAAAAACACCGATCACTTTGGTCCCATTTGATTTGAGTCAGTATTGATAGATTACAGCAGATTAAGGTGAAAGAAAGAAAGAGGTGGAAAAGAAGTCGAGATCGAGTTACTTTTATTTATTTATTTTTTTAAGGCCAAGAAACGCATTTCTAATTTTATGAAAATTACAGAAACAGGCCTGAAATATTTCGACCCCATTTCTGGAGATTTCCATTTCCGAAACGCGTCTCTGTTCATAGTAGTCCATCACTGTTAAGATTATGGCTATGGGTTTGAAAAGTCTTACATCCTTGAGTCCAACATATCCTGTCTCTATGCGTGAGTTCCTTTCAAATGCTTGGAAAATATTCCAACCCCATTCTTGGTATGTCTTGTTCCCAGTGAGGCGCCAAAGGTAAAAGAGGGACTCGACCGTCTCAGGCCTCAGAATGTTCCATGAAGTACCAACACTCATGTCCTACAATTTTTAAAATATATTAATATTAAACAATTAATATTTAATATCATCTACTGTTGTCCACTGTTAGTATTAGGAAAAAGAGTATCAAACCTGTCCATGATAAAAGAAATAGTTTTCTCCAGACAATTTTGTAGGTGTTGATTGGTAGAAATTATAACAAGTCCACGCGAGCTACATGGCAACCAGAATGGAATCAGCTACCAGGTGAAAGGTGAAGCAAATATGACTACTGAAACCAAAAGCTAACATTTTAACTGAAAAGACACATACACACAGAGACACACAACAAAAACAAGATCATGCACTAATCAGTCAGTGGGTTAGGAAGCCATGAACTTGGACCAGTAAAGCCTTCTGAGTCACCAAAATTAGCCTGTATAGCGCACACCAAGTTTTGTCTGTATGATTGTTGGAAGGTACATGATAAATCAATTACTTTTCTTTCTTCAGATTGTCAAAATATCAAAGGCTACCCTCCTTTTTGGGAAGGCAAGCATTCTCTAAATAATGTCGTCAAAAAACAACATTGAAATAATAATAACAAAAAGAAAAACAATACTGAATTCATCCTGAAATGCTTGTGATTCTGCCTCACTAAAAATAAATATTATATTATTTTTTCATGTAAACTCTTTGCTTACTACCACTTAGCTTCTCCACACATCCAAACATCACTTCCTCCAGATTCCTATATTTTGTCTTGTCGCAAATCCATAAATCTCCCAGGACTAGGGGTAAGCAAAAAAACCGGATTAACCGAAAACAAAACCGAACCAAATTTAATTTGGTCGGTTAGGTTTGGTTTGGTTTCATTCAAATTTCGGTTTGATTCGATTTATTATTTTTGTAAATTATTCGGTTCAGCTCGATTTTTCTTTAAAAGACCTAAAATAATCGAACCGACTGAATTATAAATATATTATTAAAAAACCAAAATAACTGAATAATCAAACCAAAATATGTCGGTTGATTCGGTTAACCTCATAAAATTTTGGTTTGGTTTGGTACGGTTTTTTTAAATTTTAGTTCGGTTAATTCAGTTCTTCAAATTTTACCGACCGATTGCTCAGCCCTACCCAGGACTTCTATTTCTCCCCTCAGGCATTTGCCTATCATCTCAATAGTTATATAGAAGGGCCCCCTCATCCTAACAATAAACTATCTCAACAGCTGTAGTAAGTTACTTGTGGTTATGCCCAATAATAATATGCAAGCCCTGACTAAGTCCAAAATTTTGATATATTGAAGAATACACTCCCTTGGGCTAAAAAAAACCCAAATACACTCCCCTGGGCTAAAAAACCCAACAGTCTTCTAAACTTCATAACTCCAGAAAAATAATAAGCATAAAATACCTCTTTTAAGCATGAAATAAAATATAAGATATCTATTGAGCACAAAAGCAATTGGAGCAAGTTATTCAACTGTTAATATTGGTCAGAAGTTGATTAAGATAATGACTATATAAAAGCACAAAAATAACAAAAGTAAATTAATGTAGCCACTACCGGTACCTCCTCTGCAAGTGATAACATCTTTTCAGCCTCTCCATTGTCATAACCAAAAGATCCTAAGGCCAGCATGCCAGGAGCAAAACAGGCCAGCTCATCCATCTGCATGCACAAGGATGTGAAACACTCATAACAACTTGACCATCAAATAGCCTAGAGATTTCCTACCTTGTCAGATATCTGATTTCCTGTCTTCTCACATATGTATGTAAAGGATGACGGTGTTGATCTCCGAACCAAGCTTTGCAAACCTTTCATTGATGTCTCCCACATTTCTCTGTTCACAGCATTCATTGGCATAGATTTTGTCAACTTCAATATTCATTCAAGAATTCTCAAAGGCAATGACAATAAATAAGATTGTTATTATTACAATGATTAATTATGAAACTAACATGTTTCATCCTAGTTTAACTGTTAACACGGATTTGCTAGTATAAGAAAGATTTGCTAGGATAATAGACCAATCCGATTAGATTTCCCACAGAAACTAATATAAAAGGGGACTGCAACAATTCAAGCTAAGCACAATATGATATATTAAATTGAAGAGCTATTTTTATTAAGATTCAAGCCATCCTGCTTATGCCTGTTTGAAGCATGAGAATTTATGCAACCTTCAAAAACATATAACCCCATTTGGAACAAATGAATTCCACAAAATCTTGTGGAAATCATTTTGAATTCCACATTCTTATGTTTGGAACAAAAAAAATTCATTTCAATTCTATGAATTCAATTTTGCAAAATTGAACATAATTCCACAAAATGAATTCCACTCATATAATTCTTTCCACAAAACCAAATTCTACAAAAATAGGAGGAATTTGCAAATGAATTCCACAAAATGAACAAAACAAATTTTATGGACAAAAATATTCATGTCATATAATTCTCTCTCTCCCTCCCATTCTCTCTCTCCTCACTTCTCTTCATTTTTTCTCTTTAATTCTTTTTTATGTGCTTCTCTCCTCAATCAATTTTTTCTGTTATATTTTGGAAATTGGATATTGATTACAAATACATATGAGGTATTTTTTTTCTTTTAGTTATGTTACTTATTCCAATAAAATTATTATGTTAAATTGTAATTACATTAAAGTTATTTTATAATACAAGGACAAAAATAACTCAATTCTAAATTTATTCCAAATATAAAAATATGAAAAATTTAATTGAATTCCATGTTTTAAACAATGTCATTACAAACATTAGAATGCATTTCTAAAAGGATTTCATATAAAATGCATTTACAAATGAACTCCAAAATTCTAACTCATTGATTCCAAACAGGCTATTAAAAAGTCAAGTTTTCTCTAGCGGTGAAAGAAATTTATGTGCTATTATTGTTTATCCTCAGTTTTGACATTTTGGTCTTCTGGAAAATTTTATGAGCTATTATTTTTTCTTACGAGTTATAGTACTTTGCCACTCTCTTATTGAGGATAAGCAAAGTACCATTCAAGTTGTTCTTAGAATTTTCTTAAATAGGATACAGTTACTCTATTTTGTTTATTTACCATCATTAGAATATAATTCTAATTTGAAGTCATCTTTCCTGCCAAGCTAAGAGCACCATTCTACACTGTTACATCTTATTTAATGGTTAACTAGTAAAGAAATAATTTTCTTCTAGTTTCCTCTTCATTTTTGTTAACAATAATAACAGATAAGAAATAAGAACGTTATAAGAAAGTGGATAGGCCAGCCTAGTATTCAGCACAAGAACAAAATAAATAAATAAACAATAAAAAAGAATAACCTCCAACCACATTGAATTTCTTACAAAAACACTCTTTTTGAACTGCCGAGATGTTGAATTAGGGAAACTGTGTAAATAATTTATTCCCGTTATAACTAGGAAGCATCATTCCTATAAAGATTCTTGCAAATCCTTAACCAAAAATGCTTAATAACAACATAGAACAATCAACCACTTGAAACCCATTTACCATCCAAAACACCTGAATTCAGGAAGTCACGTATTTTCATAAAGCCAGTCAAAAATACCAAAAAGTTCATTCTAATGAACCAACAGGCCAAATAGTGTAAGAAAAGGTTATTTGAGATTATCCTATATCAATTTGGGATCTTTGTGGTTCTACAATAATGATGTGATCAACACCTATGCAACTTCATAATTGGTGAAACCCCCTACGCATGCTATGTGTAGTAAAGCAGCTTTACAAAAAATATGTTTTTAAATGGAATTGAAATATATTCATGCTTATCAAGTACCGGTAACGCTTCACAGCTTCTGTTTTGTTCCCCTGTATCCAAACCTTGAGCAAATACTCGTAAAAGCTACAAGAACAACAATGATATGCAAATTTATTGGCAGCTGGTAGACATGAAAATTATCTATTTTGAAACTTGTAACAATAGGCAATAATTTACTACAACAGCTTAATCTGTTTGTTCAGATTCCACAAAAAAAGGGCAGCTAAGTTCAATAGCCAATTGAGCATGAGGATCAAGGAATTAGTAATTTGGGAGGTTTAATGCATGTTAAATACTAAACCATTTGGACAAACCAACTTTAATATCATGTTAAGCCCACTGATGTTCACTTTACAAAAGATTAGAAGCACGAAAGCAGTTATTTCCTAAATGAATCTAGTTATCATTTGACAATGGTACCCAATTAATAAATATCAAGGTCCTGCACATAATATGATTTGTTGAAAACAGATAAAAATCCATTTAAAATATATGATGAATTTATGCATTGTTCTAAAATTTTGAAAATCTGCGTTTTGCATGTTTGATAGTACGAGCAGAATGGCTGTTGAGATCATTGCTCTCAGAATGGTCTCCTATCAATTCTAGCATTTACTAGACTGACTAGTATGATTTTAGATCACAGTTGTGTTCCTGTGTTCCAATAAATGACCAATTGTGGACGTTATAATGGTCATGGCCATTAGAGATGCAAACTTCTCTTCAAGTTGGCAAATTGCATCTAAGGCAAAGATTTGCAGAAATTTGATAAAATGATACAATACACCCCAATGAATTTTAATGTTTAGTTTGATTAGGCTTCAAGTGCAACAGTATCATGTAATGACATCACCTAAAAGCTGGCCAAAGCAGTGGTCATGGATATGATTTTCTCAGGCATAAAGCCATTATGTCATTGGCCAATACTTAAAGCCCACAAACAAGAATTATACATGTTCAGTTCTAGCATATATGGGGTATGCTTCAGCAGCATTCCCTATACAATCCACCATGCCTTCAAGCTACAGATCTCAAACATTCATGTTCTCAGTTTCAAGTATACCTATCACCCATGGCACCAAATGTAATCAGCGAGTTTGAAGCCATCCCAGTCTGAGGATTAATATATATAGGAAGCAAACCATCAGCAGGAAAGGTTTTATGAAGCTCTTTGATGACATTCTCCACCTGAAATATAAATGCACCAACAACTTGTAGGAGTATGTAAAAAACTTGCATTCAACATCTATAATCACATGCTTTTCAAGGAAGTCATCTATAATACATGAAAGAATTGCAAAATGATGGGGGATTGAAAGGTAGCATACAAACATGATAAAATGATTACCTTCTGCTGATACTTGGGGTCTTTTGTCCTTTGGGATAAAGCAATAAATTCAAGCTGCTCCGTTCCAGAATCTGCAAGGATACTACTTCCCTGAAAAGCAGAGTTTCTAAAGTTAAAAGTTAAAAGTTTAAAAAAAAAAAAAAAGATAAAAAAAAAATGCTCTCAAAGATATTTTGGTTAAGGTTGTACCCAAGGTATGCCTTAGGCTTGAGAATCAACAGGCACTAGGTCTAGCACCTCTACAGTGGTCAAGCGGGCAACCTAACTAAGACATGCATATTTCATTGCCACCATTTAGTTATTCAATTTAATTGATGTTATTTTATTATATTGTCAATAGGTTGAGTATTTGTAGTAACCCAGGTTTGATCAATGAGAGATATGTTTGATTGAGGTATAATCTGTGAACACTCATTTTTTATACCCCTCGAACTCGTGCCAAGCCAACCGGCACTCACCGGAACCAAATCCGCGCTCGAACGGACTCAGAAAGCATCAGAATGGGTCTGAGCCCCCCCCCCCCTTTTGGCAGTGCCGCCCTCCTTAAGGGGCGGTACCGCCGGCCCCTTCGACGGTGCCACCCTCCTTAGGCAGCGATGCCGCCGCCCCTCTTTGTCATTGCCGCCAAGCCATTTTTGGGCTGCCGCCCCCCTCTGATGGCACCAGTTTCCCTATAAATACAAGCCCCCTTTCACTTCTAAAGGACTCTGAAATCACTTGAAGTCGAATTTTCCTTCTCGAATTTCTTCTATTCTCTCTCATACACCAATTTCTTCATATTTCTTTAACTCTCTTTGAATTTAAAGAATAATCAATTCGGGGCGTCTTAAGCTCATTTTCTTTAGTTCTCTTTGAACTAAAGAATGACCAAATCCGAGGCGTGTGGAGTTTCAAAATCATTTTTAACATAAAATTACTCTGTTGGTTTACTTGTTTTCCTTTTTGTCAGGTAAAAGGCAATCCGACCATCAATCCAACCACCGATCCAAGGTGGAATTCCTATCTAAGAGTGCAATTCGATCGCCGCCTCCCAAAGAGCGAACTGTCAGATAAAAGGCAATCCGACCATCAATCTAATCACTGATCCAAGGTGGAATTCCGATCCAGGCGAGCAATCAGACCGCTGCCAATCCAACCACCGATCCAAGTGGAATTTCGATCCGGGCGTGCAATCCGACCGCCGCCTCCCAAAGAGCAAATTGTCAAGTAAAAGGTAATCCAACCACCGATCCAAGGTGGAATTCCGATCCGGGTGTGCAATCCGACCGCTGTCTCCCAAAGAGAGAATTGTCAGGTAAAAGACAATCCGATCATCAATCCAACCACCGATTCAAGGTGGGATTCCGATCCAAAATAGAATTCCGATCCGGGCGAACAATTAGACTATCGCCAATCCAACCTCTTTCCAGTGCTTCAATCAAGCCAAGGTGGAACTCCTATTTGGGCTAGCAGTCAGATCGCCGCCTTCCCAAAAAGCAAAGGAGAAGGTATCGTCTCCTAACTTTTCCTATTTCTGATAGAGCATCAAAATAGGTAAATCTCCTTTATTTTGGTAGAGCATCAAAATAAAGAGTCCAAAACATGATAAGTTGGCAATAAAATCAATCCTCCTTCGCAAGAAGGGAGAACTGCGTTGATTTTGATTCTCATTCAACGGGATACGCAGGCAAGCTATCTAAGAGTTTCAAATCCAAAAATGTTAAAAGCGATCTCTTTTCTATTAATTGTTTTATTGAATGTATTATTTGGGAAATGTGTGATCGACCTAGAACCCATAAGGGTTAGAGTTAATATCCCCTTATTTTGAGATCTTTTGAATTGTAATAATTTAATTTATCGCTCTCTAAACTGCATTATCGCTTTCATCCATTCACTTACCTGCTCATGCATCTATATATCCCATCCCTAAAACTGCTCATGCATCTATATATCTCATCCTTAAAACTGTTCATAAAAACGCTTTAAATCAAGGTTAAAATTAGAAGCCAAATTCAACCGAAAATTTAGTCTCCAAATCCTCTTTGGTTTCAAAGACTAGTGCACTTATTTTCCTTTGGGATAAAATTGGAGTCAAAATGGATTTTTACTTTAATTTTCCCAACAAAAATAACTTAAGGTGACGACTTCAAAATATCAAAATCATTTTCAAGAGGCGCTAAGGTCGCCTCTTCAGTGAGAAATCGTCCTGAAAAATGAGCATTCCCTATCTGACCTCCATGGACGAGAGGAAGTGCTCAAGCGAGGCCTCACATAATCATACAGTTTTTAATGGATTTTGATATTTTATGTGTTTGGCAACCTGGATGTGTCTCTGTATCACTACATAATATGGAATTATTGCTAATGAGTGCTATCACTACGTGATATGGAATTATTGCTAATGAGTGCTGTGAGTGTTCCCATTAGAGGGATGCCAGTATCATTTACTATAGTAGGAAAACTGCTCATAGAGGAGTGAATACTACCACTGTGAAAGATTGACTCAGCATGACTATGATTCTAGTATCAATTTTAACACTTTGGCACATCTATAGAAGTCATGTCATATATGATTATAGTATGAGCATATAATGATTAGTATAAGAGTAAGTTGGAAATAATGAAAGGATAAAACTTGGAGTATATGTAATGACTAATAAAGATAAAGGAATGGATAAGGTGCATAATGATTTGAGATTCTATAAAGATTAGGAAGGATTTGATTAGAAATCAAGAGTTATTAACATATATGGTTATATGATGATGTGAAGCAAGAATGATTTATAGTGGAAACTTAAGATGAATTGATCAAAGGATTCTGTATGATCAAAGATTTATGATATTAAAGAGAATAGAGTCCTTGGTTGAGATGGAAAAAGTTAAAGTTAAGTGGAGATTATGATTATGGGATTGATTCTTAAGGTCATTAAGGTTACTAATTGATTATCTATGGAAAAAATTCTTAGATGATTAGAGAAATGGACATTATAATTTTGTTATTAATGTTTGATATCAATGACAAAAAATGTTTGATGAGATAAGAGATGCATAGATACTTCTTACTAAGTATGGGATCGAAGAATTGTTGTCAATTGCTTGAAGACCTTATGTTATATGATAATGGTAAAGAGATGTGTTTAGAAGTATAGTTGATATGATCTATGATGATTATAAATACATGAATTAATAAGTAATGAATGTTATTCTAAGAATGAGATGATTGATAGTAATGATGATTTATGTGTTCTGATAAATGAATGAACTCTTGTTATATGATAAAGAAAAGTATGAATCATGAGTTTGAGAGTTGTTAAGGATTAATTACCAGTATCTGACTAATGTTTTATTGACGATCAAAGTAAGACAGTGCATTATTTCTCAAAGGATATGCATAGTTAAGTCTGTGATTGGCTAGATTAGCTTAAACTGTTAGTTATAGATTTTTGATAGTCTATTCAAGTGTATTAGAAGTTCTTATGTAAACATAGTTATGTTAATTGTGGTTAGTAAGTTCGATTGTGACCTATATGGCGTTGTTTACATGGATTCAAATATCAACTGTTACATAACGTACATACCCGTTAAATAAAATTATTGATTTTCAAAATTTGAAATTAAAATTTTGCAAATATTTTATTAAACAAATTAAATTTTATTTTGTGGAGTAGTAACACTACTTATTATACTAAATTATTAATTTTGATCAAAATTTTATACATGTTGAGTCTTTATTTATAAAGGATTATTCTTATTAATTAGTTATATTTCTTAGATTTAATTATTTGTATCAATATTTCTCATTTTATAATTTTTTGCGTAAAAATTGCATAGCGGTTGGCCGTTACCGTTTTGTTATGGTCACGATGACCCCGTAACTGTTACGTGCGACCACAACGACAATTTAAATCTATGGTTGTTTATGTCTTGATGCTCTTATAGATTGATTTAGAGAGGTTTTGAATGAACTTGAGAGACTAAATTACTAGAGAGGAAAAACTACATAAAGTAACGGGCATTACCTAGTGGCAACGGGAGTTAAAATCACTACTGTTTGAAATTTCCAAATTTCTTGAACCTTAGAATGAGCGTGAAGAGACAGGTAATGAACGTTTCCCATATGGTAGCAAGCGTTACTTTGTTCTCTGTCAAATTTAGCTAAATTTTTGAATTTAAAGATAATGGGCATTAGACCATGTGTAACAAGCATTACCCATCGCATTCTATAAATAGAACCCCATTTTTCTCACAGCTGACATTTACAACTTTTCTTTCTTCCGCCAGTCCATAAACCTTATTTCATACACTTCTTTTCTATGATTAAATCACCAAAAAATATTCATGGAAATACAATTAATTTTCAAATCCTCCTAGAAGTTACACCTCTCAAGTGATTTCAAGTTAGGGTTTTGGAGGTAAGTTTTTTATCTCTCTTGAGTATGATTCAAGTTTATATATGGTTATATAAATTGTTAATAAGTGTTGGATATATGATTAAGAGTATTAAATTCTAGGATTCAATGGTTGATTTGGAAGATTTTGTATGAATCAATTATTGATGAACAGTAACATAACTAGTGACATTTCTTCTAATTCTTCAATTATTCTTAAATTAATGATTTAATTAGAGTTAAAAATGATGCAAATGGACTATAGAAAGTCTTGATTCTATATTTGACTTGGAACTTCTTGGGTAAGAAAACCCTAATTTTTAAGTATATGTAAATGTTAATTATAAGATGAAACCGAGTTAATTGGAAGTCTAATAAGATGTATATAAGCAAGAATTCATGAGTAGAGTTGAGGAATCATATTAGGATTAAGGTTTCATGTTCTATGGTTATGATGATTTGGGGCTTTTGTGTAGGATGGTAGAGCCAAAGAAAATGAATGATTTAATGCAATGGTAAGATGATTTGAGCTATGATTGGAAGGTTATGTCAATTGAGGTGATTTATGAATATGATAATATATGTGGAATACCTTAAATAAATTTTGATATCTTTCTATTGTCGTTGCATTTTATGATATTAATGTCATTATTTACTAAGAACATTTCTAAATGATAAATCTCATTGATTCTTTGTTAATGAACATAGTTATTGTTCTTTGAATTATATTCATTATTTAGCCTATTGAAGGATTGCTAATGAATTAGTTATTGTTTACTTGAACCAAGTTCATTGTTGAACTCGTTGCTTATCAATACTGATCAATTTTATTGAGTCTTTGACCATTAATCATGAATTATGTTATTAAAAGGTCATTTGGACCGTTAATTGTTCATTGTACCTACCGAACCAATGACCGAAACATGGATTATGTAAGACAGAACGCCCTTCCCAATGAGGAAGACATCGTTGTACCGTGTGTACAGTTAACCTAGCTGATAGGGTACGTATGTACCGTTAACCCAGCTGATAGGATTGTTATCAGTATTCCACTTAAAGGGGTCATGTGTGCCTATGCACTAATCAAGCATATGTTTATGGATATGAGGACGATTGTGTTATCCCACCCATGATTGTTTATGATTTACAAATATTTTGCAATGTATGATATGATTGTTGTGTCGTTCTTTGTTGGCACACCACTATTAATGTTACTGACCCTTATTGATTGTTATTGATATGTTCATGAATAATGATCTAATGTTATCTTTTTAAAAAACCTCGAGCATTATCATATTTCATATCTGATTGAGTTGAAAGCTCACTTCTCTTCACCTATGTTTTTCAAGTGTTGTTATAGTTGAGATGGTTTTGAAGATGAAGATAGAGCTTCTTGCCTATTTCTCCACAAGAAGCTATTTCTATGTATGGTTTTGATATTCTATATATGGTATATGTTATTTAATGTCTTGAATATTTAATAGCTCCGAAGTATGAAAAGGTATAGATATAGAGTTATATTAAAGCCATTATTGGACTTTCTTTTGTCCTTGGGAAAAGATGAATTTAAGTTTGATTTACTATTGTATCTGATGAGTTGTAATCATCTAATGATTGTATGCATGGAATGTATAGATTATGATAATTGATCCAGGTTATTTCTTAGATTGCATTGGGTTCCACAGGTTTCCATTGGTCTTAACCTATCCATACCTAAGACTGTAGCAACACCAAACATGGGGTGTTACAGTATTAGTTTATGGTGCATTATAATAAAGCCAATTAAGGTGAAAATGATGAAAAAAGACTAGCTACTGTTATGACATTTTTAATAGAAAAATAACAACTACAAGGAGAAAAATGGAAATAAAAATTTAAAAAAAAAAAAGAGAACAAGATGAAGACGACCTTGCTTCAAATAAGGTTTCCACAGTACCTATACACTGGATGAAGGATTGACGATTGAGAATGAACATTTGGACTTTGGAACTCTAAAAACCTTAGAAACCATAGATTATACTGTTGTTGACCCAGGAAGAGACAGGGTGCATGTGGCGTCCACCCCTCCCTCCTATGTGGCATACGCCCTTTTACTTAAGGGTGTACATTCCTCCTTAGCTATTTTCCTTCAAGAGGCTTACACCTAAGAATCTGATGTATGCCCTTTTGTTGAACAGATGTAAGCCTCTTAAGGGATAAGTGTAAGCTTGTACTTTCAAAAGTGGCGAAAAACCTACGTTTTTGGCCTCATTTCAAGAATGTCTCAGACAATATTAAACTCTGCAGTCCAAATTAAATTGCTTTTAACAAATGGAGTATAAAAGTTGAATATCAAGCTATTTTTAGATTCCCAAGGGTTTTAGTGAGCAGCAATTACAGTACATTCTCTACATGCATATTACAAAGTTCTATATATGAGTCCCATTTCACCTAAGAACAAGGAAGGGTACTTAAAATTGCGTGAATATGAACAAATTGCAATGCATAAAAAAAAAATCAAGCCAATGAACAACCAAATTAATTAAAAACTCACTCCTGTCCACGCAGGGTTACGTACACCCCCATGTGCTAAATTAATTGTGTTATAAGGAATGCCTGAAGGTGTATTCCATGCAGGAAGAAGTCTATCTGCTATATCTCTAGCCTTTTCAAGAAAAATTTTGTCACCAGAGAGATCATATGCACTAAGAAGCCCTCCTACAACTCTGAATTCAAGCAGACAATAGAATTTGTAAGGCATGAGGCATGTCATACATTCCTGCCAATTGCAATTTAATATGATAACCAATATCTTAAAAAATAAAGGTTAAAACCTTATACAACCTTATGGTCGTCTCAAAGACACTAGCCTCGTAATTCTTGTTGAAATCCAATGAGTTTGCAACCCATCTGCAATAATGTGTTGTAATAGCTAGTTTATGAGTGAGCACTTCTAAATTACAAAAGCTAAAACAGTTACAAAAATAATCAAATTAAAAAATCTTTATTATTATTGCTGGAAAGAAACTTAAAAAACCATCAGAAAATGACAACAGCAAGATTATATGTGACTTGAATTTGGATGATGCATATAACTCCAAACATGTAAAGGATAGATGTTTGCAATCTGAATGTCATTTTAGAATATAGAAACTCACTCTCTGGCTCTTTGAAACTGCTCATGAAGTCCCATTATGAATAATGTATCAAGAGAATCTATAAGAGTTGCACCAAGTCCACCAAAGCTATCAACACCATTTTGTGATTGTGGCTGTTATAGGATAAGAGTTTACTTATTAGTGACAGATTTTAGATCTGTAATGAGCCAAGAACATAATGATGTTAGAGAAATAAAGACATTACTAATATAAAACCATAAAATATTGATTTGAATATCATCGAACAAAAGCACAATGTGCCAATTCAGGAAGCGAACATGTTCATACATATTTACATGATATCATGAGAAAATTCACTTTGCTTCCACCCACATTACAAATCCCAATGCAAATAAAACAGAATTGCATTTTACCACCTTTCTAATTAACAAAAAAAAATTTGCAATTCTGATATAAAATAAAAAGAACTTGCCCCAACCTAAAAATTTATACTTTTAATGTGGCACTTTCTACCCTTGGGTTTATTCTAGGAAGAGTACCATTGAAGTTAATGTACTTTTTTAGAAAAATAACTGACCTTTTTTACCAAATAGTTTAAAATTTATTAAAATAGAAAAATTTTCCCGAAGGTTTAATTTCAATCACACATTGTATGCATTTCATTAACCTACACACTACAGATATTAGTAGACTCTGAAAAATGGCAGGAATAGAATAATCTATTTGATGAAGAAAGACAAATTCTTATCCCTTTTACTTTGATTCATAGAATCTAAGGTTCAACTGCCATACCACCACCAAGCCATCATGCCACCAAAATGGAAATTTTCTATATCATCGCCAATGTTGTCCATTATGCAATATTGTCATACGTTTCACTACCTTAATCACTTTCTAGAAGACAAATACAGCTGGCATTCATTGCAAAACTCATTCAGCTACCAACCAGGACATGAAAAGCTTTAATATTTCATTGAACTCTACATTTTTGCATTTCATAAAACGAATTATAGTCGCTAATAAGTCCTCTTCAAGAAAGGATTTGGTCATGATTTTGACTTGGGCTGCCTTTGGGAAGGAATATATGCTACATCACAACTACTCCTCAGCCCTAGGCCACTGTGTGCCATACAAGTGAAACTCAAACAACAATCCAACAACATATGCCTCCTAGGTACATGAAGATAGACTTGCTACGCTACTCAAGATCCAACCTATCCAAGTGGCTTATTTGAATTACTCAATTCTTTTGGTACCAAGCAAACCTATAAAGCAATAAGTACCACTAGCTTCATTCCACCTTGAAGGAGAAGCTAATTGATGGGTTTATTGATGTTAAAAAACCTATCAAGTTGAAGGAACAATGATAATTTGGGAGATATTTGGGAAAGTGCAGCTGGAAAGATTTGGAATAACAAGATAAGAAGACTGTGATGAAGCAATCTCATGAGTAAAGCAAACAGGGACACCTCGAGTCTACTTGAGACAATGAAAGAAGCTACTAGAATAGGGAGATAGTAGTTATCCAGGCACAACAATGTCTTTTGTTATGCATAAATAGCTAAAGCAATCAACAACCAGTAACTCATGAAGTTTTAATACAAAATTCCTTCTCTTGCAAAGCTGAGTTTCAACCTTAAATTGAAACACTTACAGCCCATTTGGAACAAATGAATTACAAATGTGAAATTCATTTGTAAATGAATTCCAAGTAGAATTTATTTACAAACGAATTCTAATGTTTGGAAATACACAATGTAAACTATGAAATTCAATTGAATTCTATATTTTTGTGTTAACATTTTTTAATATTCCAAACACAACTTTTTAAAAATATGAAATTCATTCAGGGTGTTAGAATATGTTTGGTTGGCCGTAATGAAATGTAATGTAATCAATTGCATTTCTAGTTACATTCCATTACAGCCCACCAAAACGTACCCTTATTTCATTCCTTTGGGTTCTATCACTTTGACTTGAATATTCTTATTCCCATTGATGCAAAACATTATCTGACTAGAATCATGATATCCCCTTTTTGGACATGCAGTTGTTTTTCATTATAGAGAAGAAATTTTTATACTTTTTATCCAAAAATTGTAGAAGGGATAGAAGGGAACCTGGAGTTCATCATGACCCCAAGCGTACTTCTCATAGCAAGTCCAAGCATGAAGCATAGCCTCTTTCACTTTCTCTCTTCGTTCAACACTAATAGGATCATTCTCATCCTTCTTCTTATCGTTAATTATGAAGTCTACCCCAGATTTTTTCAGGTGACTCTTTAAATCTTCAAGCTGCCACCATGAATTTTATATCAAAATAAATCAAAGCCATTTACATATATATCAGCAGAATGCGGATGAGAAAAAGTAAACAACTTGCCTGACTGTGTAATTGTGTCAATTTTTCATTCAATTTTGAAACTTCTACCTGAAATTTGAACAAATTTGAAGTGGAGAAAAGGAATAAAATAAATTGAAATCTCAAATTATGAATAGAAAAAGAGGCAAAAACAAAAATACCTGATGGTCTCGAGTGAGAGATAAGCGATCCAAAAGGAACAAAGTGATGGAAACGAATCCAACGATGAAAAGGACGAGTCGATTGAAGCGAACCCAGCCATTCTTTTTCTTAGTTGTTGATAGTATTGAAGAAGATTTCTTTCCCATAAGAGCAAGTGACAGAGAACAGAGAGAGATTTGAGGAGAAATGAGAGCTAGAGAAGAGAGAATAGAAGTCGACGCATGTCAGTACAAAAATCACACACCCAGTCGGATACAAGTCGTTGGAAATTACGTCGTCTGGACCATGGTTGTTAAAACCGGACCGGACCGGCCGGTCGAACCGAAAAATAGGGAACCGAACCGATATCGGTCTGGTCAGCCCTCAAAAATCCATTCTAAAAACCAGTGAACCGATCAAACCGGACTAATTTTCAGCTTCGAGCGGGTCAGAAATTTTTTTAAAATTTTTTAATTTTTTTAATTTTTAATAAAAATAATAAATATCAAATTATATTTATTTTCATCATATATATAATAAATGTCAAATTATATATATATATATATATATTATTGATTTAACCAATTTCGATTGAATCTCTGATCCTCTGACTTTTTATTTTTATCAGTTCTTTAATCAGTCCGGTTTTAAAAACATTGGTATCCACGTTTAGTTTACAAGAAAAATCTTTCATATTTAATTTTTTTAATTCATTTTCATATTATATAAAAATAAAGATATATATAAATATTATTGAAAAAAATATAGATGTAAAATTATTGTATAGTTTATATAAATAATTATAATTATTTTAATATATTTTTAATCTCTCTCTCATCAATATCTTTATAATAATATAAAATTTAAATTATTAATCATAAAGTTCAACAAAAATAAATATAAAAGAATATAAAATGAAAATCATTAAAATGCATCGAAAATATCTTTTATTATTTATTTATTTCTCTTATATTATTTGTTATTTCATTATAACAATATTTTTAAAGGGGGTGAAAAATAATTTATAAATTTTTTAAACAATATTCAACTTAAAAGCAATATAAACAAATAAAAAGGTAGAGATATAGATTGTTAAGTTGATTTTATAATGGTTGAGAGCTCAACACCTTTTCTTTGTTCACTTTTCTTAATATCAATTTGATATTGAGATTCCACTAGTTAAGGGTTCTCAACTCAACTTGTTACAATAATTTCATCGAAATTTTGCCCTATTATAATGGGATACCATCCACACAAGTTATTTTTATTGAAGACAAGATTTTTTTCTAGTCTCTTTTAAAACTTTACAATGTTATTTGAATGATATAAATTCAAGTACAAATAGTTAATATTAGCACAAGTTAGAATGAATACAAAAAATACAAGTTTTAAACACAATGTGTTCAAAATACAAAGAGAATAAGAAATATGAGTAAGATTAATAAAATAGTTGTTTTGGAGCTTTTCAAAAGTTATTCTAACTTCAAATAATCTTCTACTTATAGTCTTCAAGACCTTTATGGTGCATTTAATGCAAACCAAACTTTGAAATTTGTTTCCAACAGCTATAAATTTCAACAATTATATATGATGTGACAGCTCAACCATCCATAACGAGTGTTAACGTCTCTTAACGGTTGTTACATGCACAAACATAACTGATACGTGTATGCGGGGAAACATGAGCTATGGGAAGCTTAGAACCGAGCGTATATAATAGGAACCAAAGGATCGTTCACAAATCAAGTATGAAGTAACTTGACCCAATCCAAACCTGTTGGAGAGAACCAAAGCCATCAAAGGTTAAAGGAGCTTGACCCAATTCAAACCATGTTGAAGAGAACCAAAGCTATCAAGTTTTTTGGATGCCACAAGTTACCTTAATAAGTCTAGATTTGAGTTGTTAGCAAAGAACCAAGAAGAATTCCTTTCAAGGAAAATTTGGAATTTTTCATTCAATTTTTTTTAATGTCTCAAGCCTAATACAAATCTGTCTTTCTATAGACTTGGAACATCCCTCCAAGAATAGATAAAGTTACTTACATTAAATTTAGATCAGTTTGTATTTCCTAGGTACTTGAAACATCCCTCCAAGAATAGGAAAAGTCACTTTAATTCCAAACTAACCAGATTCAATGTACTTGAAACACATTAAAATATAATTATACTAAATAAGTATTTTAAGACCTAAAATT
>CANXYC011270205.1:0-15871 GCA_948193065.1 Aleurites moluccanus | reverse complement strand
CGAGAGAAACAAATGATCAGAAGCATGTGCACATAAGCAGTGTAAGAAACATGAGATAGCTGAAATCTACTTTAGGAAAGAATTCAATGCAAATTTTCTGGTTGAGTTCAGCATCTTTATGAAGAAGTAGATGGATAATCTTATGGTTATATTATTTCTCCTAATAATTAGACTTTTAGTTGTTACACAAATTTCTTTAACTTGCGCTTGTTCTGTTGTTCACTGTTTTTTTTTTTTTGAGCATTGGGAAGGGGGAATCGATCCTGGATCTATTGTCCAGGGGAATATGCACTTACCGCTAGGTTATGCCTTGGTGTGCTTCTGTTGTTCACTGTTTGTAATTCATAATCTGGGAAGGAACTCATTGCAGTAAAATTTTGTAAATACATACTAGTAGCAGCACCCCTGCCCCCTGCTTCCTGGTCCCTGCTTTTCTCTTTTCTTCCTTTCATTTATTTTTTATTTTTTTTGCATCATCCTTGCAAACCAGCTCAATTTAACAAGTATTTCCCCCAATTATATGATATTAAAAGTGCAACTCTCTCTCCATTTTCTTTTCTCACAAAAAATTGTGTAGGTGTTGAAATGGGGGGTGAGATGGACATGGCAGCTGGAATCCAGGTTGCTCAACTTGCTCTTAAGCATCGCCAAAACAAAAATCACCAGCAAAGAATAGTACTTTTTGCCGGAAGGTAGTTTGTCTGTTGGTTGATGATTTGTTCTTTCATTTCTCAGACATGTGAGTTTTTCATTTTGGTGCATGCTTTCAGTCCTATCAAATATGACAAAAAGGTTCTAGAGATCATAGGGAAGAAATTGAAAAAGAACAGTGTGGCTCTTGATATTGTTAATTTCGGTGAAGAAGATGATCGCAAGCCAGAGAAGCTGGAGGCCCTCCTTGCTGCTGTCAACAATAATGATAGCAGCCATATAGTTCACATTCCTGCAGGTCCAAATGCACTCTCTGATGTGCTTATAAGGTGCAATATCTCATTTGTTTTTAGTTCAGAATTACAAATATGTGAATTGATGATTGGCTGTTGATAAGAATGATCAGGAATTTTTCATTTGAATTAAACTGTTCTCATGAGCATTCTAGGTGAATAAAGTTGAGTGAAAATTTTAAAGGTTACATGTTGAAATATAGGTGATATTTATTGTCATTGTGCAGTTTATTTTGAGGACCTGAAGCACTTCCAAGGTTTCAAAATAACTTTTTCACCTAGAATTGTTAGAAGGTTCATAACATAAAAACATGTGTTTCAAAATATACATTTTTACTTATGAAAGTTCTTCATTTAACTTTAATGACATTTTATCAATGTGGAACTTCACTTGATACTATCTTGGTGTTACAACCAATATCCTTTCATATGAAAAAAATTAACTGAATCTATTGTTATCACATATCAAATAGATTTGAATTTCGACAAAATGATTATTTATTTATTTGAGTAATAAAAGGGGAATTGCAATTAGTAGGATTTGAAATATAAAAAATCTAACTTTATTTTGGTAACTTATTAGTATTTCTTTCTTAGGAAACAACTCCTTAGATCTTGTATTTTTCTTTTCTCTAAGCTTCTGTTTTGCAGATTTTTTTTATCTCATCTTTGAAAATATTCTCTAAAGAAAACATTTTCTTTGAAGATTATTTTCCAAAGATGTCATTTTTTGTTGTTTGGTTGTAATGTTGAAAATTAATTGGAAAATGTTAAAAATTTCAATTTAAATGACTGCAAAAATGTTTATACTTGTGAAAAATTCATATAAATATATTTTTTAAACTTATTGTTAAAAACGAGAAAAAATATAGAAAAAAATGAAAAATTGTGGCGGTCACTGGTAGTCAATGGTAGTGATTGCCAGTGATCAGTGGACTAATAAATGTGTTTACGTTTTTCTTTCATTATAATGAGTTTGTCAAAATTAAGAAAAGGACTTCCTTTTTTGATAGAAATTATTTTCATTGAAAATGGGTTTGTTTTCCCTTTTATCAGGAAAACATCGTTAACCAATTTACCTGAGCACTCCAACCGCTAATAAAGTGCGGAAAATGTTTTTCAAGAAAATATTTTTCGTGAGAAAAACAGAGCCTAAGTGAATAAAAATTGATCGTTGTAGGATATTGAGTTAACTAATCAATAGACTGGCAATTATTTAAAAAGAATAAAAAGCAATGATAACTCAATTATACACGGTCCAACAAAACAATAGGTACTTATCAACTTGAAGCCTAGGCACAGAATTTATTAGAACTGTATTTCCCATATTCTCCTCTTTCTATAACTCTAGAAAATTTTATTCCTTCCAAATTCCCATAACTTGTTCATTACTTAAAGAAACTTCATCATTGCCTGGTAAATGACAACATCAAGTCACATACCATCATCATCAGTGGCATTGCAGTCCAGGCAAGCCACTGCTGACATCAGTGGGGTTCTCATTCTTTGAAGTATGATCAACCCATCGAGATTAAAAGTGATCCCACTTCTCCAACGTTATTCAACCTCCACAGATCCCTTCTATTTTCATTTTTTCACCATTGTCGTTACCATTCTGGTGATTATGAAAGGAAAAAACAGTTCAATAAAAGTAATATATGAAATCATTAAATTAGCAATTGAAATTGGAATTTGAACAATCTAATAAGCAATTTCAGTTCAATCTCTCCCAGCTCTGATTTTCAAAGCATGCATGTTGAATTATTTAGTTATAATTGAACCATAAACTTCTAATATTTTATTGAGTGGAATCACGATTTTGATAACTGTGAGTATTTCAAATTTAATTGAAGATCTGCTCACCTTATATCTTCTTGTGATAAGCATCTGAATCACATACGATAAGATATATTTGTTTGATGATGAAGGTATTGTGCTCTTTGGAAAATTTTAATGATCTCTCACAATATTTTACGTCATTTAAAATGTATTTTGAGATGTTATAATTCTTGATTCCTCTGACAGCACACCTGTATTCAATGGGGATGGTGGAGGAAATGGCTTTGCTGCGGCGGCAGCAGCAGGTGGGGGTGACTTTGATTTCGATGTTGATCCTAACCTTGATCCTGAGCTGGCTCTAGCCCTTAGAGTTTCCATGGAAGAGGAGAGGGCAAGGCAAGAAGCTGCTGCGAAGAGGGCTACAGAGGAATCTACTAGACAAGAAAAGGTAGAGGAATCATCATCCATTTCACAGGACGCAGCTATGGTCGACAATGCTAGTGATAGAGCTGCAGAAGCAACTGGGAATAGCACTGAGCCAACGGTTGGTATCATTTTATCCTTTATATTGACTGCCTGTGTGTGCGCGCACATTTGCATGTGTGGCATGTCTATTTCTCAAAGCATGTTCATATTTAATTTCAATGCCTGTGTTATTCTGAATGCATTTTTTTAATTATTCGAAAACTTTGGCAAATAATGTTGTGATGGGATGAAGTTAACGAATTGTTGCAGCAGGCTATTGCACTGTCAATGCAAGCCCCTGGATCTGATGATTCTTCTCCTCGTGATGTTGATATGTCCGAAGCAACTCATGAAGATCAGGAGTTGGCTATTGGTAGGTTTCTTCCATTTTATTCCAGGCTCTAAGTACATCACGTTCACGTTCCAGTCCTCTTGGCTGATTGCTTGTCAAAAAAAATTTATGTGAAAATTTTTCTAGGTATACAATGCTGCATGGAAAAATTATTAGGAATTCAAAGTTCATATTTCAGCTTCAGTTCTCCAGGGAATTTAGTGTGATATCACTATTTAGTATTTAGTGTATTTGTACTGCCATTCAACATCAGAGCAATTAAAAAACAAGAAGAATATGCTTTCAGAGGTTAATTGTTATTTGATGGCATGCAATTCAATGTGGAAACATCTATCCAAGTTTCCAAGATCCATTTGACATTTCATTCGTATATATGATGTATTTGATTTTCTCAAGACTCTCTGTTGTGCCAAAATTTTCTTAGTACTTGCTGATTATTTTAGTGAATGCTAGTCCCAGAGCATAGCTGCACTCAAATGCATTCAATATTTTTCTTTACTTTTTTATCTCTTTAATAGGTGTTGGATCCTGTTTTTCTTCCTGATCTCCCAGCCAAACTTATTGTACCTTTAGACGAAGTCATGATGAAATTGAAAATTAAAATTTTATTACTTGGCCAAATTGTGTACTGAACTTAGGAAGACTGGTGAATCTTGTTATAGTTTTATATAATTAGTGAACCTGCAATGGTTGATTGCTTTTTCCTGTTGCATGCAGCTCTTCAAATGTCCATGCAAGACAATGCAAAAGATATATCAAGTCAATCAGATATGAGCAAGGTGCTGGAGGATCAGTCATTTGTGTCATCTATCCTTGCATCTGTACGTGTTCTTGAACTTGTACTAAAGAACTCTATCATGATCAGATACGGCACATATTATTAATGCTGACATTTTTATTCCTCCTACAGCTTCCAGGAGTTGACCCCAATGATCCTTCAGTGAAAGATCTTCTTGCATCTTTGCAAGGCCAATCTGAGGTTGTTCTTTGAACTAAAGCCTGCATGGTTGATCGAGTTATGCCTCTGTGTTTTGTCAAATATGTCCAACATATATTTACTGATTATTTTCTTTGCCAATTATTACCAGTCTGAACAAAAGAAGAATGAAGACCATCGACCAAATGATGAAAAGTGAAATTTTACATGGCATTACTTCTGAATCTTCATGGTGAAGGCTTCTACGTCAATTAAAATCTGCCTCAGAGCATACATGGTACCTCAACTGTTGGTCATTGAGCAAGGCTTCTATTCTATTCGTCTCAACTATTGATCCGATAAAAATAGAAGTACTGATAAAAAAAACATGTTAAATATATTATGCCTTAATTTTTTTTTTTTTTTTCAATTTCTATTGCTTTTCACTTGAACTGGTGTAGAATGACTAAATTGCTGCCGTCTTATGCTTCCTAACCTACAATGGAAAAAAAAAATGGAAAGCCTGATTGAAAACAGAGCAGGGACTTGATGTTTCTCAGAATTGAAACAGGTGTTCTCTAACATTTGCCAATGTGTTGGCCAAGGTATGAAACTTGGTGAATCTCACATTGAAAGTATGGGATTTCAATGCGGGGTTTATATGAATTTTGGGCTCTCCAACCCTTTGAGCTAGCTTTTGGGGTGTGGTTCTTTTAAGTTTCATAACAATTGATATCAGCGCAGGCTCGCCTGCATGAACAACTTAGAACTCGAAATTGAGTACCCTGTAGATCAGATTAAAATTATTGATAGTCTCGAGAAAAAAATAATTTGTATTCAGGTCAGTGTCGGTAAGAATATCCTATAGGTTAGATTAACATTATTGATAGTCTTGAGAAAAAAAAAAATTTGTGTTCGGGCCAGTGTCGGTAGGAATATTTTATAGGTCAGATTAAAATTACTAGTAGATTCGAGAAAAAAATAATTTGAGTTCGGGTTAGTGTCGATAAAAGTATCTTACAAATCAAATTAAAATTACTGGTAGTTTTAAGAAAAAATAATCCGAGTTCGAGTCAGTGTTGGTAGGAGTAATAATCTGTGTTTGGGCCAGTGTCGATAAGAATATCCTATAGGCCAGATTAAAATTACTGATAGTTTCGGAAAAAAAAAAAATAATTCGTGATCGGGCCAGTGTCGGTAGGAATACTCTATTGGCCAGATTAAAATTACTGGTAGATTCGAAAAAAAAATAATTTGAGTTTGGGCTAGTGTCGATAAGAGTATCTTAGAAGCCAAATTAAAATTACTGGTAGCCTTGAGCAAAAATAATTTGAGTTCTGGCCAGTGTCAGTAGGAGTTAAGAGCCGTCGATAACGTCTGGTATTCAACAGCGGAGTAATATTATGATTTTAGTTGGCCAAGGTATGGGGTTTGGAGAGTCGTCGATGACATCTGGTATTCAACAGCGGAGTAATGTTACAATTCTAGTTGGCCAAGGTATGGGATTTGGTAAATCTCACATTGAAAGTATGAGATTTCAATGTGAGATTTATATGAACTTTGGGCTCTTTAACCCTTTAAATTAGCTTTTAGGGTGTGATTCTTCCAATTGGTATCAGGGCAGACATGAACAACTCGAAATTTGGAAAGGAGTACTCTGCAGGCCAAATTAAAATTATTAGTAGTCTCGAGAAAAAAATAATTCAAGTTTGAGTTAGTGTCAATAAGAATACTCTATAGGTCAGATTAAATTATTGGTAGTCTCAAGAAAAAAATAATTTGAATTCAGGCCAGTGTCAATAGGAGTATTCTATAGGCCAGATTAAAATTACTGGTAGCCTTGAGGAAAAAATAATCCAAATTTGGGTCAATATTAGTAGGAGTAAGAGCCACCGAGGACGTCGGATGTTTAACCACGAAATAATATTACGATCTTAGTTAGTCAAAATATAAGATTTGGTAAATCCCATATTGAAAGTATGAGATTTCAACGTGCATATGTTATGATTCTAGTTAATTAAAGTATATGATTCTAGTTAACTAAAGTATGAGACTTGGTAAATCTCACATTGAAAGTATGGAATTTCAATATAAATTTATATGAATTTTGGACTCTTTAACTCTTAGAGCTATCTTTTGGGATGAAATTCTCCTAAGATTCGTAACAAAATGTTATTTATCAAGCTACCGAGCAATACCTAGAGTAATTAAGTAACAGAGTCAATATATGGAAGGGTAACAGGACTAGGTGTTTATGGTACAAGTGCATCAAGTATAAAACCTTACATGTGATTCGGTTGCTAACTGGGATGAGTTGAGCACAGATGTTATCCATGTAAATGGTACCACTAGAGACAAATGAGACGAGCAAAAGTCACTGGCCTCTTGCTATATACCACTATATATGTGAATATGGATTTCAAGCTAAAAGTAATTTATGACAATTCTATCTCTCAAAAAGCTATTGGAATGATCCCTAACCATTTTCAAACAAATTTGTGAGATTTAAGTTGGCATAATCAATTATTCCATATTATATTATTGCCAGATTCCGGTCCCTCTATAATAATCCTCGCATTACATGCTAATTTTCGCATGATATATGAGAACTTGAAAGGTCAAAGTATAGCAAGTCTCCTAGGACTACTGCAAGTTGCCAAAATCCATTGTGCTAAGTAAGTTGGGCCATTATATGTTTTTCAGGAGTGGCTACAAATCATACACACACAGCACAGATACAAGATGTACTTCCTTTTTTTTTAAAGGGAGGCATCGGTTCAATTTGATTAATTTAAATAATATTTATCTAATTAAATTAATTTTTTCAGACTAAAATTTTTTTAAATCAAATTAAATCATCATTAAATTTTTTTAAAATCAAATCAAATCAAATCATCATTATAATCAAATTGTCGGTTTAATTTAATTTAATCACCTTCAGTTTATCTATTTTAAACTAAAGATATTTTTATAAAGCGTTATTATTTTATTATAAATTTAAGAAAAAAAAGCAGATAAAATATAAGTTATAAAAAAATTTCAAAAATAATATAATATACAACATAAAATTTATCTATTTCATTAATTAACACACCTCAAAATTTATATTTTTCTCAAGAATTATATATTTTTTTTACTTATCTTTAATTGATTTTCATAAATAGTTTTTTTTAAATTTTAAATTGATATTAGGTTAAAAAAAATATGTGGGTGTATATAAAATAAAATAAAATCAAATATATATATATATATATATCGGTTTAATTTGATTTGAAGTCAATAAAAAATATTCAAACTGCAATCAAACCAAACCTTTAATTTTTTTTTTTAAATTGAAACCAACTAAATAGTTATAAAATTATTGATTTTAATTTGATTTTGGGGATTGATTTGGTTTGATGGATTTCACTTTCACCCCTAACATTTTCCCAACCACTTTATAAGGATTAAGCTGCTCCACCAAATGTAGTAAATAGTAAGTAGTAGTTCAATTAAGAAGACATGAAGGTATTTGTGGGGTTGAACCATAAAAGACCCTAATATCCATAAAATAATTATATAACTATATAATATAAAATTTAAAAATATGTGGGAATTGTGATAGAATCAAATAAATCATAGGGCCACCTTAAAAAAATAAATAAATAAGTCATAGTGACTTGAAGTTGTGGGCCTTAAATTAGTGAATACTATTTTCCACAAATGAGGGCCACCACAAACGTGAGGGACATTATGTCCATTTCTTACGTTTTTTGATGGATTTTAGTGTTTAGATAAACATATGCAATAATTCTTTAGCGTTGGGATGTTTCTAATGTCTGCTACTGCTTCCTTTGTTAGACAATTTTGTGGAAAAATTCAAGCCTTGGGGATATCAAATCTTGAATTTGCATACACAAAATAACTTACAATAATAATAATAATAATAATAAGAGAAGAAGAAACAAATAAAAAGAATCTGTAACAGATTAATTATAATTGATCGTAAATACACTGTTTCATTTACCTGACCAAGAAAATTACTTTGTTCTTTTGTATTAATAAAACTTGAATTGTGAAATTATAATTTTTTTTATAAATTTTTATTTTTATATATATCTTTAAATTAAATAGTTTTTTTTTAATATTAAAGATTGATAATTGATTTTAAATTTATTATTTAAAAAGATATATTCTTACTGTTAAATTATATATATTTATTAAATCAAATAGTTACTAATTTAATATAAATGATTTTACACTTCGAATTATATATATTGTGGAGGGATTTGACAGTCGTCGATCTTATCTTCTCCATCCTTTTTTACTTCTTTGCTTTTACGCAAAGACTCGTTTGAGAAACCCGAAGGCACAGATGTGGGTGTGCGATCCAAGATGGGACCACTGTCTACGGCCTACGTACATATATGTCTTCTTCATAAATCATTTGTATTGTATATAATATTTATACGTAGCACACAAATGCTTAACTTAGTGATAAATATATTTACACCTAAATAATAAATTCAGGTTTGTTATATATATTTAATTAATTTCTCTCTATCTTCAATTAAAATTGTATAAGTTGATTAATAAAACATATTGTTTATTTTAGCTCTGTTAGCTAGTTTTATTTTATATTGTCGTATAATTATAAGTTGTGCTTAGTTTTTTTTTCTAACTCGATCAATCTGATTTTTAAAATAAAAATAAAAATTTGGTGAAATTTGATCTGATTTAATTTTAATATATAAAATTAGATTCAATAAGATCAGTTAAAGAGAAATCTATCAAAATAATAATATTTTATTTAAAAATTTGATTCTATTTAATAAATTTAAACTGAAATCTAAATAGTTGGATTAGGTCGAATGATAAATAACCCTAATTATAAGTAATCAAAATAAATTAAACAAAATTTTTTGGCCTTTTTTTCATTTATAATGATTATATAGAGGGAAGGAAAAAATCTAATTTAAAAGAAGAGCTACTCTTCATTTTTATGGAATATATTTTGCGTTAATAAACATATTATCGTTATAAACTAATTGAAGTTCACTTCAATTGTAAATTCAATACAAAAACATAATTTAGGTAATAATATAAGAAAAATTTAAATATTTTTATATTTGAATTTTTTTTTAATATTATCATAGATATGTAACACGTTTTATAATTAGATTGACTCACATGTATTTAAGTCTTTTCAGACTATCAATAGAGACGTATCCAAGATTTTTGAAAAGGAAGGACACCAACTTATATTTAGAGTGAAGTAAAAAATTTTAAAAATGATTATTATGATAATGAAATAAATTTACATAAAAAAAATACATATATTTCAATTACAAATAATAAAAAAAATTATTATAATATTATTGAAAAAAAATAAAGGAATTGAAAAAAAATTAAGTAAAATTGTAAAGAAAATAAAGGGAAATGAAGGAAAAAAGAAAAAAGTGTAAGAAAATAGAATTAAATAATATTTTATTAGGAACTAAAGAATTAATTTTCAAAATAGATAGACTATTTTTTAAATTTAGTAAATCTTGAGAATTAAATAATAATTTATCCTAAAAAAAATTTAAAATTAAAATGGTAAAATAGAAAAATAAAAGAAAAAGATATTAAATAATAATTTTATTAGTGATTAAAAAATTAATTTTTAAAATAAAATGATTATTTTATTAATTTTATAAATTTTAAGAATTAAAATATAATTTTATATGAAAATTTTAAAAAATGAAGAGCGAGCACGTGCCCACGGTTGGCTCTACTCATCTATGGCTGTCAATATGAAAATAGTGGTAAAAATATAAACATCATTAAATTTTAATTAAATGTACATTATGTAAAATAATTAAAATTTAAACATTATCTAATAAATACATAAAGTAATATGAATTTGTCATAATAAAAGACAATCCACAAGATGGAAATGAAGGCAAGAGAATGCACAATGGGGAGTGCAAAGCTAAATTTAATACTATGTTTTTAACATTTAAATACAACCCAAAAATCTAAATATGATAATAAAAAAATCCAAATATATATATATATATATATATATGAGATTTCTCATACCTCATTTATTTATAAGAAAAAAATGAGATTAATTAATTTTAAGACTATGAAGAAATTATAGCTTAATAGAGTCCAAAGGTAACAAAAATGCACTATATTAATGTGTATATATATTTGAATAAATAAATAAATATGCTTATAATGTTAGAAATATGCAAAATCATTTCAAAAGATTATATTTTTGTATTTTATTTAATATTTTTTCAATGTAAATTGCATAAATACTTTATACTATATAATTCAAAAATTAATTTTTAATGAATTCTTAAAAATAAGGGATTTAAATGATATTAAGTAGAAAACATTTATGTGTTTCAGAAATAACAATGATTAATATGAATTAATAATTTAAAAAATTTAATCTTACATCTAAAATTTCAATATTTATGATTTGCCAAAAAATATTATTTGTTTTCTAGTGTTAATAAACACTATACCAAAAGAATGAAAAGTAATGAAACATCATTGAAGTGGACCCTAAATTATGTGATGCAAAGTTCAATTCTTACATAAACCTTGAAATTGAACTACAATTATCTTAGATTATAAATACTCTGATCATTTTTATTTATTTATGGTAAGTATATATATTAGATTAAAATAGGAAGGGAAAAAGTTGTAATATTAAAGAAAGTTGAAGGGCAATTGAGTACCTAAAGTTTATATAAAGAGCAAGGGCCACTCCACACGAACTCATACCATACCAATACCATCGATATTCTCTGATAGACCTTTCTATTTTCAACAGCAATGGCGATGGCTTTCAAGATGGTACACTTTTTTACATAGCTCTTCTTTTTATTATTAATATTAGATGATGTATTTTAAATTTGTAATTATTATTATAATTACATGATGTATTGTATAGGCGACGACTGGAATGTGGGTGACTGATGAATGCAAGAATTCGTTCATGGAAATGAAGTGGAAAAAAGTTCACAGATTCATAGTTTTCAGGATCGATGAGAAATCAAGATTGGTCACCGTCGATAAGGTCGGTGGTCCCGGTGAAGGCTATGATCAGCTTGCTGCTTCGCTGCCGGACGATGATTGTAGATATGCTGTCTTTGACTTCGACTTTGTCACCGTCGATAATTGCCGGAAAAGCAAGATCTTTTTCATTGCATGGTCTGACTTTTTCTTTTACTTATTATAAATATCATTCATCTATATCACACTAAAAAATACTTTACATTAACAAAAAAAATTTGATTCAGTAAAATAAAATATATTGAGTTTCTAAATAATAACAATATAGCGGTAAATATTATATTTGAATTCTCGTTAAATTTTTTTTTAGATCAGCGTTAATCATAAAATACCAATGAAAATTAATTTTATTTTTTTATCGTATAAAACTAATTCATAAATTTAAAAATATATATATTTTACATTAAAATTAATTTAATAATATAATATTTTTATTAAGATATTATTATATTAAAATTAACTCTGTAATATTATCTTGCGATTAAAATATTTTGTCTATGTTTATTACTAAATTTCTCTCTTAAAATTAAACCAGATGTTTGTATCATATGGTTAATCATTATATCAATAATTAGGTATAATCTCAATAGGATAAGTACATTGTTGTAGAAGAATTATGGGTGAAAGTGAAATCTTAATAAGCTAGCCAATCCAAGTAAAGAAACATGTGGTGACTTATGATAGCAATAATATTAGGGACAATAAATCCTTATTTTGGTAGTATTTCATTGTCCTTAGATGACCCATCTCTCTCTTTCACATGCCTTTTATTAGGTACTTGTGTCCCTAATTAGGTACTGGGTAAGGATTCTTGGTCTACACATGTCCATAAAAAGATTGGTTATTTGGAAAGCACAATATATATATATATATATAATGATACCAAATAAAATTAATTAATTTCTTTATTTTTTTTAAACTTATACTATTTTTTTTTAAAATTTATATTATTAAAGTATAAAAATTTAAATTTAAATTTTCAGCGATATGAGATAGATATTTAATTATATATCGAGATATTAATTATAAATAACATTCATTTAGTAAATATTATTATTCAATTAGATGTAATTAATTAATAATGTTAATGAATTTCAGGTCTCCAACAGCATCAAGAATTAGAGCAAAAATTTTATATGCAACCTCCAAAGATGGATTGAGGAGAGTGTTAGACGGCATTCACTATGAACTCCAAGCAACAGACCCAACTGAGATGGGATTTGATATCATAATGGACAGAGCCAAATAAAAGTTTCACTAATTATAATATAAAATTTACATTATTAGCTAAATTATAATATAATAATAATAATTATCATCTTACTTTTTCAACCAGATGTGTTTTCTATCTTCCTTTTTCTTGATTTTCGGCACTAATGTAAGTTCATCTTCTAATCTGTAATAATAATTAATAATTATTATCTTCCCTATGTGTGCTAATTGGACCACAAATTAACTTTTAATTTGAATCTCTCTTTTAACATGGAAAAGGTAAAGTTGTGGCCATAAAATGTCATAAGTGCTTTTGGCCTTTTTACTTTTCTTAAACAAGTTTGTCTGTGTAATTAGGAATTAGAGAATAATTAAAAATATAATTAATAATTAATAATTTGAGTTTATGATTACATTTATATTAATATAAGTATGAATTAATTGTGGCCATATATTTATTTTATTGAATTTATGTAACTTGTTAAAGATATAAGTATGAATTAATCACTCTTTGACTATAGTATGATTGTTGATTATAAAACACTTTTATTATGCACATGAAAATAAATGTCAATTAAAATAAGAGTAGCAGTAGCACCAACTAAACCAAAAAGTACTAAATGTTTTTAATGCCAATGAAATAAAATTAAAACTATAAAGTTAGTAAATCCAACTGTGTTATTGTCAACATTAACTGCCCTTTAGCATTTCTACATTTTAAGTTGATAATTGGTCTCATAAGCTTCAGTCTCTTTATTCTCCTCCCAAATCTACATATAATTATGGAAAGAATTGAGATAAATATACATGAAATTGCAATTATCCCCTAAGATATATATAAAAAAAATTAAAGTTACTTGCTAATTGTTTTTCTTTTAAAGTTATTAAAAATCATCCAAGAAACACCAAAAGTAAAAAAAAGATCATTGAAACACTAAATTAGAGAAATTAAATACTACTCACTAATTTATTATTGGCATAATATTTAATTTTCAAACAACAAAAATATAGAAAATTTAAAAAAAAAAAAATAGAAATTGCCTTTCAATAATATTAGTCTATCCGCACGTCAAATTTAGCATACAATAATATGAGTTGGATTGCATACAAATTTAGCATCAAGCACAAGATATATGCTTCGTCCTGCTACTTTATGCCCTTAATGATAATCTTATAATTTAACCATAATTAATTAATTTAATAAAAAGGGTCAAAAAGTAGAAAGAAAGATTAAAACGAATTCTATATGAAATTTAGTAATCCTACTTTAAATTATCCTAAAACTGTAATTTGAATACCTGCAATTATAATTATCGAGATAACGAAATGAGGGATATCGAATTTATTTTTCTAAAAAAAATGAAATTAATGAAAAAAATTAATATTTATGTATATATTTATACACCTTTCATTTTGTACTAGAGATTAAACCGTGTTTAATTTAACTGTTTATAATAGCGATTAGTTGTTAGTTGTTCTGATAATTAGTAGTTAGTAATTGATAGCTAATTATTATTAATATATCAAATAATCATTAAAATAAATAATAATATTTATTTTTTATTTAAATTTTATTTTTAATAAGATAATTTAATTTTTTTTATTTAAATAGATAAGAATTATTTTAAAAAAATTAAATTGAAATTTTTGTAAAAAATAATTATTTGATATCTAGATAACAATTATCATTAAAAAAAATAACTAAAAAAATTTAATATAATCATTAAAAACAAAAAAAATTAACAGTTACATTAAAAACAAAAAATTGTCAAACTCCTACTAACTTGATAAGCCTCCTATTAATAAAAATTGGATCTAATTTATTGGCTCCATAATAATGTTGGAAGCCATTAATGTAACATACATAATGGTGAAAATTTTAACTGAAGGTGGTAAAAAGGATCTAGTTGAACAATGTCAAATCATTTAGTTTGCAAGTAAAGCAGATGATGCATTGAGTTAACTTGGTAAATGAATCAAGTCAAATAAGGTCGGATCATTTAGATTGCAAGCAATTAATTAGGATCATGCATTGACTTAACTTTTAATATATATATTATAATTTGAGTGCATTTACAAGTTGAATTTTACTTTTTGTTGATTTATAAAGAATTTAAGTGAGTTCTTCACATCGATTTGTGAAAAATGTATAAATTAAAAATGATAGTTATAAATTTTAAAATAAGATTAATAAAAATAAAATATTATATTTTTATTAATTTATTTCGTATAAGATAAATTATATTTATTTAGATTATGTCCCACAAATTATGTGAAATAATCTTTATATTGACTAACAATTTATTTGAATTATTTATTTTCAAACTTTATGTAAATTTAAATAGATTATGAATCAAATTAAAGTGGATATATTCAAAACAGGTTTATGATAAGAATAATAATGGAGGAGAACTAATCTTAAAAAAGCTTTGTATTCTGCCAGTATTTCAACTTTTGCTCAATTTTTTTCCTTTTGTAAGCATTATTTATGTATCTAATAATGTAAAGAAGAAGTATACCTAAGCCTAGATTAGGTTTGAACTATCACTTCTTTGGCAATTGACACTTGGATTCTAGCATGAGTTTGGCATCTCTATACTCTATCAAGTGGATTTAATTGCTCTCATTAATTAATAACATGGACCCTGCTCCTACAATTTGCTTGAATATTTCATGCAGCCACCTTCCTCATTAATTCATTACATACCTTATCAGCAAAATTAAAATAATTGTTTAATTTGATTTGAAGGTGTTTTGAATGAAATTAAACTTCAAAATTTGTAATTAAAAATAATTATAAAAATAAATAAATTATAAAAATAATTGTAAAAAATTTTAAAATTTTTATTCCTACTATTATATTATAAAATATTTATTTATTTATAAATGTAATAATACATTGATAATACATAAAGTCATAGAAAATTTAATGCAATTTATATATATTTTAAAAAAAATTATGAATTATATATGTAATAGATAAAATTTTAAAAATTTAAAAAGGTTAATATATATATATATATATATATATATATATATATATATATATATATATATATATATATATATATATATATATAAAAAAAAAATATAAAAAATTTGAGGGTCTGTCACCTATATATATTATTTATAAGAGTCTATATTTTTTAT
>CANXYC011269753.1:0-24353 GCA_948193065.1 Aleurites moluccanus | reverse complement strand
ATATTTTTGAAAATTTAAAAATAAAAAGTAAAAAATATTTTTATTTTTTATTTGTTATTTTTTAAAAAATAAAATAAAAATATTTTTAAAAAATATTTTTATTTTCAAATTTGTCAAAAGTATGAAAATATATTTTTTAATCCTAAAAAAAAATTAAAGGGTAAGGGTATTTTGGTCTTTTCACTACCCATGTAGGGTTGACTAACAGTTGACTAACGACAAAATTAGACGGAAGGCTCTAGTAGTATATTATGACATTCGTCAAGAGGGAGTTAATGTATTTTTGAAATGTCAGGGGAAATTTAGTGTAATAGGTCATTTTATAAGAGGGAAATTGCAATTAACCCATCTAACAAAGTTTGTTTCCGTCTACTGCCTCTCAAGCTTTTCAAATTTTTTTTATTATATATTTTTATTTCAAAATTTTCCTTTTTTTTTTTTTTTTTTTTTTGTTATTACCATGTTATTACTGATTTTTTTAAATACATTTAATTATAATTAATTACTCCAAAGATAAATTATTATTTACATATTCAACACTTTAGCTTTTTATTGTTTCAAAGTTAGCATTTTTAATCAGTGGCGGAGTTATAACTCCGAAGTCAGGGAGTACCCACCTATATTTTTTTTATATTAAAAAATAAAGTATATTAAAAAAAATTAAATTAATAGGATGTGTAAAGTGTAAACAAATAAATAATATAATTTTTTATCTAATTTTAATATAAACACATGAATTCTAAAATATTAATAAATAAAAAATTAATTCTTAATCAAATTCTAAGTTCTCTCATATTGAATATTCAAGAAAAAATTATTATCAAATTATCAATATAAAAAATCTGATAAATTATATAAAAGAAAATATATGTGAAATTTAGTTTTAATAATTAAAATTTAAATGATTTATAAAATTATTACTTATTTATTATTAATTAAAAATTATTAAAATTAGATAATGAATTGAGTTGATTTAGCAAAAAATTAAGATTTAAGAAGAAATTTAGTTGTAATTAAAAAAATAACAATAAAAGGAATAAAAGAAAACTTTAAAAGAAAAGACGGACTATAAGTTGAGAGGAGCTGGGAAAAGAGACAAATTAAAAAAAAAAATGGTAATTAATGGACAGATTGGATGGGTTTTATTTATTTTTTTAATAATAATATGACTGTAAATAACTGTAGACTATTTATTTATATTTGTTTGTGGATTTGGGTAGTGGGTTTTTCTTTATATTTAAGTGTTTTTAATTAGTGAATTATCTATTTATATTTATTAATGAATTTATTAATGTGTGTTATAAATATTAATTTTTTATAAGTTTATAAGGAGTACTCAAATAAATTTAGGGATGTTATAAATTGACATAATATATATATATATATATATATATATATATATATATATATAATTTTTTTTTTAACGAGGGTGTCCACCCATACAAGTGGCTCCGCCGCTGTTTTTAATCCTAAACTAATTTCAATGATAAGTGCTAGATTTTGAAGGATTAAAGTGTTCAATAATATAATAATTAAATAACTAAAGTATATTATATACTAAAATTGTTAAGATAAAAGTAGTACATGAATAAAAATATAGAAAAAAAATTTATAGTTTTATGAATAAAAACTAAAATGTTGATCACTAGCTAACAATTTTCAGACACTAAAAATATTAATTTTAAAATAATAGGGAGCAAAGTATTACAATAAGTTACCCTTTCTCCAATATATATATTTTTAAATTTGGCTCCAATTTAAATTTAAACTCATTAAATCAAATATTCATGGGTGTTTTGCCCAATAGTTGATAATACATAAGAGTTAATGAAAGTTGGAGTTCTGTAACGGTTAAATAGAAGAAATTACACGCGCTTAACAAGGGCGCGTGGGTTGCGTTGAAAAGCTTGTCTCCTCATTTTCTTCTTATAAATGATAATGTCAGTGCCCATGGCCATTACCATAAACAAGGCCTGCTCTTTCAAAAAAATTCAAATAAGAAGAAGCAATCATTAACATTAATAATACCCAATTAAAAGCCTACCCCAGCTTCTTCAACATGAGCTCTCTCTTTCTTCTTTCTCTTGTTATCTTCTCACTTGCCAATGTCTGCACTTCTCTTGAATCTGAACTTGGTAATTGATCTCTCTCTCTCTCTCTCTCTATTTCTTTGTTCTCTCATTTTCAATCTCGTGACTTAATTATGGAGTTTTTATTATATGTTTTGAAGGGTATTGTACATTTTGTTTTAACAACTGAGAAAAAGAGAATCGAAACTAAATATATTGTTGAAATCATATATAATGTCATTAAACTATATACCCTTTGAACGCAAGGGCATTATAAATTTTTCAAAACCCATAAAGTACATCTCTGGGTTTTGAAATATTTCTTGAGATTTGATCATTTTAGAACATGAATTCTAATCTTATTTGTTAAGTCTTTTCCATTTTTGTTTCCTTTGATTAAATTTAAGTATCATCAATTGGCATTATTAGCAATTTAGCATTATTATCTAATGCTCAGTTATCTTCAATTATGCAATCCAATCTAGTAGACTAGATGGGAAAAAATCCAGCTCTGATACTCTCACAGTTAGCCTCACAATATATGTATATTTTAATTAAATAAAATTTTAAATTCGATCCTCATTTTGTTTTATAAATAAAAAAAAAAACTTTTAATTAACTTCTTAAAATTTTAATTATTGAAATCAATTATATTTTTTTCAAATATCAATCACTCACCATTCTTATATTTTTTATGTCTTGTAATTGGTAGAGAAAGTCAAATTTATCAAATCTGATCAAATTGAACTAAATTAATTAAACTAAACTGAAATTAATGATTTAACATTTATTTGAATTTTTTTATATTTTATCAGTATTTTTTTTTTAATTTATAATAAAAAATAAGATTTATATAAAAAATATTAAATTTAAAATTGATAAATCAAACGCAATTAAACAAAATCAAATTAAATCAAATCGACTATTTAATTATATTAATAATTTATTTCAATTATTAAATCATCAAATCAAACCAATATAACTCTACTTGTAACTCATTAGCGTTAGAAATATTTTATTATATGCAATTTTTAAAGTGCATCCATATGGGTAAATAAAGAGGAGATTCCTTATTGTTCAGACAAAGGTCTTATTTTTAAATTGTTTACTAAAAAAGTTGTCTACTTCTTTATGCATTATTACTGTCGTTGTCAGAATAACATATCAGAAATTGATTTATTCCTTCTTCTTTTTTTGTCTTATTCTTTGCTCTATCTTAGTTTAGATCTACACTTTATTAAATACTTTGCTTTCAAGAAGTGAATCTTACATCTTAATTTTTTATTTTTTTTTTGTTTGTGCTTTCATTCAATTTTTTAAGTTAGTCCTTGAGAAGTCGTATGTTCAACTTTGGATTTAATTTTATTTGATATAATTATTAGTTAATACTTGACATATTCGTACTTAATATCTCTTGAAAATAATAATAATAATAATTTTTCCAGGTTAATTACTTGGCCAAATCCTTCCTTTCACTTTCACCTTTCTTATTTACATGCTTTTGTTAAATCTAATTAACTTGAGTCATATAAATAAAAAGTAAGCATTAAGAATTAAAGCACAAACATTATTCTATTGAATTGTTATTTTTTGATCTTTATTATCAACAGATAATGAAACCCCATTTACATATATTGAGGGGACTGGAAAAGGACCCAAAAAATGGGGTGAAATTAACCCACATTGGCGAGTTTGTGAAAATGGAGAAATGCAATCTCCTATTGACCTTCTTCATAAAAGGGTACAAGCTTCAACTAATCTAGAGAAATTGCATAGATATTACAAACCAGCTCCTGCCACTGTAAAGAACAGGGGACATGACATTGAGGTAAGTTACTTTTGATCCATTAACATATGGTCTTTGAAACATGGATATGATACGCATATCAATTGAATCCATTACTGATAGAAATTATTCTTTAAAATGAATGTTTGATCAGGTGATTTGGAAAGGAGATGCAGGGAGAATTAATATTAATGGTACTGATTACAAATTGAAGCAATGTCATTGGCATTCACCTTCAGAGCATACATTCAATGGTTCAAGGTTTGGATAACTATATAGTTAATTCATTCGCCATATCAGCATTTAAAACTGGTCTACTGTATATACCCATTACCCACATAAATATGTTCTTTCTTCATTTTCTGATTACAGATATGAATTGGAAGTTCACTTGGTTCACATGAGCTCTGTGGGAAAGATAGCTGTTGTTGGAATTGTTTACGAATACGGGCACCCTGACCTCTTCCTTTCAATGGTACTAGAAAATTAAAGTTACTCGTATTCTCTTAAAATTTAAATTTTTTTCTTTATCATCACTGTAAATGGCTCAAAACCGAAAGGAAACAAACGATAAACCTAAACTAACTTAGAGGAGAGAAGAAAAGTACAATATGATTTAAATACACTTCAATTATCAAAAGATATCACTCAAAACAGTTTATAATGGAAATAAAAAATTTATATAGCTAACCCAATTAATTTTGAGATTAAGAGTCGAGTTGAGTTGAGTTATGGCCCCCTTAATTTTCGTATGAAGTTGAATTTGAATTTAAGTAACTGTAGTTTGTAGACTAATCTAGCTTATTGCTGATTTCTGACAGTTGTTCCACCACATAAAAAAATCAGTGGACTCAAAAGAAGAAGAACTAGGAGTTATAAACCCAGGAGATATCAAATTTGGGAGCAGAAAGTATTATAGATATATTGGTTCTCTTACAGTTCCTCCATGCACAGAGGGTGTTATTTGGACAATAATCAGGAAGGTCCTTAAGTAATTTACTAATGTTCCTTCTACTTAATTATAAGTGTTGGATTTGTTAAATTCTACTAACTAACATTGTCTTTTTATCTCCATTGATTCTCTTCACTAAAATAAAAAACCATGCATTTGTCTTTTAATAGGTGAGGACAGTTTCAAGGGAGCAAGTGAAGGCATTAAGAGATGCTGTTCATGATGTAAGCAACTAATTATTATTATTATTATTATTATTATTATTTTTTAAATACTACTCTAATTCGATATCTTTCAGCAAAATTTTAGTTTCATTAAATTAAATGCTCAGTTAATAATTAATTAATCTTTGATAATCTAATTCATGGGATTCTTAATCTCATATTTAAACTAGCTCAAAAGTGCAATTTTTTTCTATTATTATTATTATTATTATCATCTCATTGTTAAATTTTTTTGCTATTTCAGGGATTTGAGGCAAATGCAAGACCAACTCAGCCATTAGATGGAAGAGCAGTTTACATGTACAAGCCAAGTGGGGCTTCTGCCTAAATTTATAATACAAGTTAAAAGAACAAAAATACTTAAAAGAGTACTAATTAAATAATTGAATTTTGTGTACTTTCTTCTTATTATTATGAGAATGGTGGACTTTCTTGGTTCACACACACATATATATAAAAGCTATAAAAATAATTAAATATTTAAAAATCAATATCATGTTTAATTTTTATAATTTTACGAACTCAATAATTTTATTTCAATTATGTTTTTTATGAAAAATTTTGGATAAAAAAAAATCATGAATAATTCATATATTTGATACAATAATCACTGATTTGACACTATAAAAAGACATAAAATTCATTTATTATTGAAAAATCATCATCTATTACAGTTCCTCAATCTATTTTATTTTTTACATTAAAAAAAGGGAATTTAACATCTTTAGTATTTACTTTTAAAATTTTTTATATTATTAAGTTAAATTCTATCAAAATTGATAAAATTTTTAAATGGAGTAAATTTAAAATGGACTTTATAAATCAACTTTAAACTTAAAAATGAAACAAATTGATAAAACTAATAATTCTGACAACAAACTAGTAAAGGTATATATTTAAAATGGAATTATATATTTAATCCAAACATAAAATTTATTTACAAATATTTTCTTTTTTTTATGAAATTCATTAAAGAGTGTATCATAAATTGGGCCTGAATCGTGTAATTAGATTTAGTATACAAAAGCTTGTGATAATAATGACCGCAAGTTATCAAATCAATAAGTCAAATTGCAACTCTTAAGTAATAAACTAAAAAAAGAAAAAAGAAATGAAAAATTATTAAATAGAACAAGATAATACTCTCTTTCCTTGCATAACAGTGGACTCATGTTGACTTTAGAATCAAAATAAAATAATTTTTTTATTTAAAAAATTTTAAAATTAAAGTAAATTAAATTATTATTATAATTAAATTGTTTTTTTTTTTGTTTTAATTTGATTTAATTGTTTTTTATTAATTAATTTTAAATTAAAAATATTTTTTTATAAATCATTATTATTTTATTATAAATTTAAAGAAAAAAAAATTAAAAAGTATTAGTAATAAAAAAATTTAAAAATAATTTAATATATAATATAAAATTTATGTATTTTAATAATTAAGACATCCAAAATTTATTAAAATTTGACCTTTTTATTTATTTTTAATTAATTTTTATGAATAAATTTTTTTTTTTAATTTTAAATTAATATAGGTTAAAAAAATATAAGTGGATGTATAATACAAAATCAAACAAATTTAATTATATATATATATATATATATATATATATATATATATATAATTTTAATTTAGTTATATTTGAAATTAAAAAAAAATTACAAATCAAATCAAAAATTCTATTTATTTTATTTTTTAAATTAAGATTAAATTAATCAGTTTTAAAATTATCAATTTTTTAAATTAAAATTAAATTAAATAATTATAAAATCATCCATTAATTTAACTCACCCCTATATATTATATATAAGTAAGAGAGTAAATTAAAATTAAGTTAAACAGTTATAAAATAAATTTAATTTAAACAGTTAATTTAACTTATCGATTTCAATTTGATGGATTCCACCGTTTAACATCCATTCCACCCCAACAAATACGTAGGCATATATATATATATATATATATATATATATATATATATATATATATGGAATTACAGCTTTGGTTTAATTTGTATAAAAAACAGGAAGAAAATTATATTTTTAAAAAACAAATATTGATCGTATTCGAGATTACACGGTTCTAGTGAACATTTCTAGCAACAATGATGGAACTGTCAACATATAAAATGGAAATCTATTAACATACTAAGAGTCATTAAATCGCTGAGATGTTTTACAACAAAGACGGAAAGGACGGGGAAGGGACAGGAAAGTGGGAGGTGGGAGGACTAGCCGAAAAGATACATGTAGCTTTCAAATTCACAGTCCAAAAACCTTTTCAGCTTTTCATCCTATGCTATGAGGAATGGTAGAACAGTTAGCATGAAAGCTTCGTAAGTGAAAGTTGCTGATCCAGAGTATGAAGTGTCTTTCTCCTTGAATTTCTCCGTCAGCCCCTGAAAGCAAATAAATTATAAACATCAAAATGCAGAACTCAATATTTCATTTCATCACATAATAATTATAACTCATGTTCCAAACACCAATTTGCCTGTTATGGAAATCAGATAGGAGAAATTCAATTGTAAATTATGGTCATAAGAAGAAATTAAAAGTTCACTTTAAACTTAATTAAAAAAAATTATTTACAGCCCCCTTTATTTTCAAACTCTACACTAAGAATTCAAGATCGTTCATCATGTATAAAAAATCTAATGGTGTAAAGTTGATTGCGAGTCATATATATATATAATTTGATGCCTCTAGCAAAACACAAGTTAAAAAGGTTTTTCTCCATTAAACCCACAAAACCATGTATTACAGAAATTCACAAAAACAATACTTTTAAAAGTAGTCACAATTAGCAAAGA
Organism: Aleurites moluccanus; assembly: GCA_948193065.1. Classification (NCBI taxonomy): domain Eukaryota; kingdom Viridiplantae; phylum Streptophyta; class Magnoliopsida; order Malpighiales; family Euphorbiaceae; genus Aleurites; species Aleurites moluccanus. The sequence continues at coordinate 16,506 of CANXYC011269753.1, read as the reverse complement.
GCTCACCTTGACAGTAAGACAGCACCTGCATTTTCAGAGAAAGGGGCAAAAAAAGAAAAGAAAACAATTAGCTTTAATTTGATTCATGTTATAATTATATAATCAAAAGCAATAAAACGAGATTAAAAGTTCCATACTCGATGAAATTATCATATTCAATGGCCTTGTTTTTGCCTCCACTTTTATCGAACTTAGAGACGAGCAAATCCAAAACGACAGGTGAAACAGCAAATCCTAAACTCAATAGTGCCTCTCGAAGCTCATTAGGATCAATCCTGCCACTCCTATCCCTATCAAATCTTTCAAAAATGGCCTGCACATATAACAGAATCAACATTATATATATATATATATATACATACACACGCACGCGCGCGCGCAGAAATTAACAATTAATCTTCATTCATACTCGGTACTTCAAAAGTAAAACTCACCCTCCAGTTCTGAAGACTGTAAAATACTTGAGTAAATTCTTTTGGCCCTGCAAATTAAAATTTCAAATTAATAAAAAAAAATAGAAATTTTGATATTAGAGGGGGTATAATAGTAAATTACTCACTTTAACGGTACGAAGCATCTTATCACATAAATGTGGGATCACCTACCATAAGTCTACGACTACGTGGACCCCACGTTTTTATCGTTTTAATTGTAACGCGTCACAAATTAATTATTAATTAATACAAATCAGTGAGCCCAATAATGAAAACAACATTTGTGGGCCCAGAGTTGGTGACCTAACTAATCAAAGTAAATATTTATTTAATTTAACATTTATCCTAAGAGATTTTATCTGGTGCTCCCGCGTGTACACAAAAGCAATGTTGGAGGGTATTTTGGTCAAATCAAATGCATAAACGGTTTAAAACTTCAAACTATCTTTTCCATTCTCACGCCACGAGTCCATTCAACAAAAACGGAAACTAGTGAAACCGTACGCAGTACCAGCAGCGCAATTTAGCAAACTATGCTATATAAATAATACTATAGAATTCCAAGCGCAACTTAGTACGAGTAGCGTATTCTCGACGCCTAGCGTACATTGGAAAACGCTAAAAGATTTTGCTAAAATGCGCATATACCTCACAATAGAACGGAAATTGAAAAATTAACGGCAAAAAAAAAATACTTGAAATCGGAAAGTTGAAAATCTCACCGATCTTTCTTGTGTTGGTGTTGGTGAAGAGGTACATGAGAAGATGAACGGTTCTCAAACTGAAACTCTGATTGTAACCCGACAGAGCACTCTGCAACTCTTTATCGTCGATAAAACCGCTACCGTCTTGATCGGCGACTTGAAAAGACGCGACGATGTTAGGATCCGTGCCTGGAGGGAAAGCCGAGGGCACTAGTGAGGCGAATGGGCTTCCGTACGGAGTTGACGGTGGGTAACCGCCCGGTGCAGAGGAGTGAGGCTTGTCCTTTGGGGGCTTGTCGCCTGGAGGATGTGCATATGGTGCACCATAAGGAGCTGATGGTGCACCGTAGGGCTGAGGTGGTGGTGGTGCACCGTAGGGAGGAGCAGCACCGTATGGTTGGGCTGGTGGTGGCGCGCCGTAGCCGTAACCGGATTGGGGATGGGGGTACCCAGACATGATCAGAAAGAAATTGATGAGGTATTTTTTAGACAATGAATATTGTCTATATTTGCAAGCAGAGATTGAGATTTATAAAGGATATGAGGGGACAATTTAGTCTTTAAGTTTTGAGATTATTACGGATATACCAATACCATTGGGTATCATTTGAACTTTATTTTAATTTTAGTATGGAAATAAAGATAATGTGAGCTTCCAATTAATTGTTTCAATTTCTTTATTCAATTTAGTTTTTATGTGTACTAATTAATATTACAAATAATGTAAATAAAAAATATAATTTTTTAATAAATATAAAAACTATAAATTATTTTACCTAAACAAATAAACTCATATTCATCTCTCTTCTAATACAAAAATATATATATAAATTATTTTGAATATTCCCTTAATTTTTATTTGAACTCTATTTTAAAATATAAAAAATAAAAATATTGAGTAGAAACAATTGTAAAATACCATAGCATGCAGATTGAAACTTATTATTATTTTTTTAAAATCAGATAGAATCTCTCTTTATATTTACTATACAATATCAATTTTTTATAATATTTACCAATTACTTATTAATATTCCAATACAATAAAAATCAAACCCAAGACTATTTCAAAGAGAATCTAATAATCATTATCCTGAATTTAAAATTTTATTGCGACAATTCAAATATAAAAGTTTATTTAGTTTAATAATGTCTTTCAATTATGAACAATTGATGATTAATAATTAGATAATTAAATGCTAATAATTAAAAATTATACTAATTATTGGATTTTAAAATGTTATTCCAAATATAAAATTTACAAACAATTCATACTGGTGATTAAAAGTGAAACATCAAAAATTAATTTCCAACTGTTAATCCAAACCGGTACTAAGTCGGAATGATACCAAGTCCAAGTACATATAAAACATACCAAGGGAGACGTTGTTGGTATCTTCGATCAATTTCAAAAAAGAGTAATTTAAAAAAAAAAAAAAATTAGTTGATATCTTCGATAGTAGTTTTGTATATTTTATTTTTAATAATGCTTAAATGTGTTTTTAGTTCAGTTTGTATATTTATTGATATTAAATATTTTCTTTAAATAAATTTAAAAATATAATCTTAAATTCATACAATAAATTTAAAAATAATCTCTTAAATATTAATCTCATAAAATTTAATAGTCAACTTGAATAATAAAAGAGATATTGCAAGTGTAAAAAAAATATCAATATCATTTTTTTTATTAACTAATTTATTTTATTATTTAAAAATTTATGAAACAACATAGTATTTTCCAATTACCTTAACCATATATAACTCATAATGTTCTTATTTATTTATCTATTTATGAAAAAAATTATAATAATAGGTGTTGGATCCTCAAATTCAAAATTTAAAATTCTAATTTATTATAACGAATTGAGATTTTAAATAGCTTGAATGTTTGATAATTTAATTCATTAATGAGTTTTAACTCTCAATTTAGATTTTGTAAGTTGCTATATGCAATTTATTTTTCAAAATGAAATTTTATCAAATAAATTAATAAATTTTCAAAATCTCAATTTGATAATTATACAGCCTAACACCCATATGTTATATTGCTTAACCTACTCATCTTATTAAATATTAATCATTATCTATTAATCACATGCAGGGCCGCGTTAACAAGATTAAGTGTTGACTTTTCTCTATTGTCAACTCTTTTTCATGGGGTGGCAGACACTGGAATTTTGAATTGTTTTTACTTTTTTAAAATACAAATTGGAAATTCCCATGTTCTCACTCGTTTTCAGCCCATATTTTTTGACAATTTTAAGGGTTTGTATATATAATTTAAAACAATTGTGTGAATCCAAAAATACGGTCATATTCACATTCTCCGAATAATTTTTAAAATTTCATTTATAAATTTTATTATTTTAATTTAATTAATAATTTATCCCTTTTATAAAATACCATATTTATCTCTATTAAATATTATAAAAAAAATTAATTGTGAAAAATAATTAGTTAATTAATATTTTTCTTATTTAAAAATTACTTATTCACTTTTCTAAGTAAAATAATTTATTTACAATATTAATTCTTTTATTTTATGTTTAATCCAAAACAATCTAAATTTTTTTATCATTTATGTTTAATTTTGAATAAGTAATTAAAATATATTATAACTATTAACTTTTTTTAATTGAAAAGTGTGTGTGTTATAACTCATATTGATATAAATTTCACTGACGCCTTTTCTCTCTCTTATTTCATCATTTTTCTTATAAATCACTCTCTCTATCTCTGTGTGCTCGGTGAAACTCTCACCGCCGATGGTTCTTTTTTTTTTCCTTTGTTTTATGCTTTTGTATGGGTTTTTGATTATTGGTTTTGGCAATATTGCAGTGGTAGACATTTGTGTTTAGCTCTCTATTTTCAGGTATGCTTTTCTGAATTTATTTTATTTATTTTTTTTGTTATGGTTTTTTCTTGTTTAGTTGTTATTTGTTTGGTTTAAGATTTTACATGTTTTTTTTTTGGTGATTTTGTATGTATCATTAATTTTTATTTTTTTATATTTTATTTTGAATTGTTTTTGGATATATATATACACACACACATTTTTCATCAAATTAAAATATTATTTTACTTCATAATTAAATAATATTTTTAATCCACATCAAAAATCGCATTAAACAAAAAACTCTCAATTTTAATTTTAAAAATTGATCACAGTTGCAATTAATTTTAAAAATTAAAATAAAATTGATAAAATGTAAAATATTGGACAAAATTAAAAAAAAAATACAAAATTTTGAATATATATATATAACGGATTGATACTTATTTTCCACAAATATTTCATTAAAGAAATTTATATATTGCATCTAAAGTGGGACTAGATCAAATACGACAATTAATTAATACCATCATACTAAGGTAAATTGATTAACCGTAAGCGTGTCTATGAGCAACTTAGTAGCATGGTTTTAAAAATTGACCGTTACAGGTTTTTGTACTTTTTGTGACCGTTTTTAACGTTAAATAATGGTTAAAAAAAAAGAAAATAATATCGACCACGACGACTGTTATTTAACGATAACGATCGCGACTGGCCGTTATATAACGCAACAGATAAAAAATTCAATATTTTAAAAATTTTGATAAAAATTTTATTGTATTTTGTTGACCAATATTTTTTATTTATATTTTTAGTTAATTATTATTTATGTTAAATTGTTAATTGTAAAAATAATGTGTAATGATAACTGATCGAGTTTTTTCACAGGTGCACGAATCGCTTTAGCAAATAATATAGTGAGTAGAGTATTGTTCCATAAAGAGACATTGTCAATTATCGAAATTAATATTATCTTTATTAATTGGATAGAAATTAATTTGATTTAGACGAATTTTTTAAAAAACGAAGTTAAATAAATAAGAAAAATTAATTTGAAATTAAAAGATATCAAAGAAAATTATTTAAAATTTAGATTCCGTTAATTGAATTTATACGGTTGATCTAACTCAATAATGATTTCAAATCTATAGTGTTTGATAGATTGATTATTCTAAATTATGAATTAGTCTTTCTCGAGTAAAAATTCAAACATTAACATTAATGCAAGTGTTTACTCTCGTGATCATTGAATCAATGTTAATTCATTAAAATCTTTAGCAATTTCATAAAATCTACTAAAATGTACCCTAATCTCTTAGCGATACATGCCTTAACTTATTAATTCCATGAACTAGCAACTATCGCAGCTCTCGTTTATAAATAGTTACCTTAGATAGTGATTATAAAGGCCAATTATAAAATACTTATAAATCAAAATTAATAAATCAAACTATGTATTAAGAATAATTGAAATCATAAATCATTGTCATCAATCTTTATTATTCAATTAACTTCATCTAAATTCTAGAAAATGATTTAGTTCAACATGGTAAAATAAAGAAAAGGTAAACTAATCAATAAATTAAACATGTTCATACTAAAATTAACAAAGGAATAAACAAGTAGAGAATGTAAAAAAACTCTATTTGATGATATCTTTAATTGATTGAAAGTCTTAATTGATTGAAAGTCTTGAAGTTCCAAAAATCATTTTCTCTAGCCTCCCTTAAATCTTTTTAGTTCCCAAGAGTGATATATATTTTTTCCAAGCCTTGGTTGCCTTTTTATAGACTTCATTTCTGAGGGCAAAGTAAAATACCGGGTAGGGACGTGAAATACCGGGTATGGTGGCAAAATACCGGGTACTCGGTATTTCGAGGCTAGTGAAATACCGGGTATGTGTAACACCTCAGCTTAAACCTAACCTAAACCATTAAGGGGCCAATTAAGGGAAATTTTTTTTCCTTGAATTGGAAGTTGTGTATTATTATATTCTTATGCATGAATTGATCATATGTGTATGTTTTATGATGTATTATATGAGTTAAAGTGGTTTAAAGGCTGTTAAGATAAAATCGGGTAATTTTGAGTTTTTGGTGAACTGGGGGCAAAATGATCATTTCACACCCCCTTCGAGTTTTTATGGAATTAGCACTATATTTGAAGGTAGAAAAGAATTTAAGGACATAAAAATGATATTATTAAGTTTATTTGAATAATTGTTAGAGAATTAAACCTGGTTGAAAATAATCTCCGGCAAGCTGCTCAATTGAGGTGCTTGAGGTGGTTCGTTTGAACTAAGGCTATTTTGGTCTTTTCCTTTGCAATATGGAGTTATATAGTGTATGTAACCTTATGGAATCATTTTAGACTTGATTAAATCTAACCATTGGATGAAAAGATGGAGAAATTGATGGTTGGATGGCTAGGTTTCACTAAATGTACCACAAAACTAAAGCATAGGATTATGCCTTTGATATTTAACTTGATTTTTCCCACCTCTTCCATTATTCATCATCTTCCTTAGTCAAATATTGCAGCAACTTTCTCTTTCCTCTATGTATGGTTCAGCCACCATTCACCTACCCCATTTCTTATTGTTTTCTTTCAATCTTTGATGGAAACATGTTAATTCCATCATCCTAAACACAAATATAACCATAGATTCAAAGGAAAAACTAGAAAAAATGACAAATTAATCCATTGAAATTTTTGAAGAACTTTTGGTAAGTTGTTGGTTTTGGAATTTTTTTGATTCAATTATGTTTATATGATGTTCGTTGATGTTTATTAGTGATCAAAACATATTTTGTATGGTTAGAATTCAAAAAGTTGGATTGAAACCCTAATAGGAAGAACTTTGAATCAAAGTGTTGTTTTGATGGATTATTTGGTTCAAATGTTGTTTATTTGATGTGTATAACATGAATTAGTGGTTAAATGATTGAAATAAATTCAATAGGATAAAGAACAAAAGTGGCTGAATTATATAATGAAGAAATGGTGATTTGATTTTGGTGTTTAATAGGTTTAAAAGGCTTGAATGATATGTAATTGATGTGTTTAACATTAATTGATGGTTAAATGATGGAAAGGAATTCATTTGGAAGGAAATTTGTTTTGGCCGAAATATTAAAGCATAAAGAATGGTTTGATGTTTTGGTATTTGATAGGTCTAAATGATTGAATGATATGCATTTGATATGCATTAATGTTGTATAATTGAATGGCATTGAAAAATGGATGAATGGAATTAATTTCATTTAGGTTGAACAATATTGAGTTTGTTAGTTTAATGTGTTAGATTAATGTAAATTGAAAGATAAAGTTTGAATATGGTTTAATAGTATAAGTAATGGAAATATATGGGTTTAAATGTGTAAAAGATCATTGATGTGAGTACTTGAAAGGTGAACTTGAATAGTGGTGTATGTTTGATATGAAATGGTGAACTAAGTGTATATGAGTTTATAATATGGTATATAAGTAATGAACATGTGAAATGTGAGTGAGATATGTGTAATGTGAGTTAAATAAGGTAATAGATATATGTTATTGTATAAAGGTATGAAAATAGCATGATTTGTGCAAAATGAGGTTTATAGGGCATATAATGTATGCTTGGTGTGTTTTGATGTATATTATGTGTTTTGTGATGTATTTATATCTTACCGGAGTGTTATATGTGAAAAGAGGTGAACCGTCGAATACTCCAACTCGGAGTATCGGACGGCAGGCCGACTAGGGCTATCGAACAGTGGATTAGGGGCTAAAGTGGTTTAATTGCATAAAAAGTGAGTCTATATATATAATCATGCATGATTTGCATCAGATATGTTATTATATTTCATTTGAGCCAATAAAATAGAGTTTGATACCCAAAATCCCAAACAGTACAAATTGACTCGTAAATAAGCCTGCCGAAACGACCAAAATTGACCTAAACTTTGATTGCCTATAAAATGAAATCCAGAAAGCCAATTGGGTCACCACTTGGCCAAATCATCTAGTCTTGACCCAAGCTTCGAAACAGTACCTCATGGTCCACCTAATTCCATTGGTAACATACTTAACCAGAAACTACTCAAAAATCCTAAAACGGACCCGTAACGGCGAGTACCAGTTGTGGCAACGCAACTGGGCCCCGCTGGGCATATTTTTGACATCTTCCAAATTTGTTCTATTATTCTTTATATATGTATATATGATCATTCTACAGCTATATGAGATCTAAATATGCTATATTTATGGTTAAATGGAGACATACTCATATGATATCATAACAAGACTATTTCGATGGTATAGTGGAAAAATCTATCGATCGTGTGCACACTGGTATTCACTGGACCTTTGCTGGAGAGGGTGGTCATATTCTCTAGCCGTAAGGGCTGATCACTCTTGCGTTCATTAGATTTTTGCACGATAGTGCTATTATTATACAAATATACTTTTCATTGGACCCTAGCCTGTTATATCATATGTGCGTTGACTCGTACACTGGATTTTACATGGATACTCATATGGATAATTACATGGATACTTATATGAATATTGATATAGATACTGGTCATATTCTTCACTTGATATTTATATTATGAATATTTGTTATATTCTTTACTTGTCATCTTATATTGATTCTACAGGCCATATATAGGCAATAATGGTATTATTGAGCATTTACTGCATTTTTATACTTATAGATTCACTGAGTATTTTTATACTCTCTCCCTTCAGTGGTTATCATTTTTAGGTTAGCAGTGAGGCCCAAATTCCATAGGCATCTCCTATCCTCGCCTTGGAATTGTACTATTCAGTGACATGTAATAATCCAGTCCCAAAGGCATATGTAAATATTTATACAGTATAGAGGCTCCATGGTACTGTAAAGTAAATAGGGGCATGTATATGTGTATGATTATATGTTTATGATTTTGCATATGTATATTATGCTATGCATGGATAAAGTTGGAAGATACAGATATTTATATATATGAGTTGATATTGGAGATCTAGAGGGATCATTGATAATTGAGATATGAGATGATTGTTGATAAAGTATATTGGAAGTGCTTATTTGTATGTTTTTCAACTGGGCTTAGTCCTTATATAGAGGAAATGCTGCCTAAATTTTTATAAAATTGTTAAGCTATATTAAGCTTATTATTGAATTGCATGCCATATAGTACAGTTATTTGGGTTCTTCGTGGTACTGGTAGCTTAGGCAACACCCGTACCCTAGGACCGTCGCGGCTCCCAAGTTGGATCGTGACAAAGGTGGTATCAGAGCTAAAGGTTTATATAACCTGTGTTGTTTGCATATTGATAGTAATAGAAGTACTATGGAATCTAGGATATTCATATATCGTCAAAATGACAAGTTTTCGTCATTGTTTGAAATTCTGCGTACCTATGATCTAAATATTCTTTTACATGTTGATTTGTGCAGTATGTTAAGATGTCAGAGAGGGGAACTAGACGAGCTTGGCCTATTGAGGGGAATGAATACTATGAGTCTAGTGAGGAAGCAGAGGTTGCTTCCAATGCATCTGTTATGAGGGGAACTCAGTTTGAGCCATCTAGGTCATGGAGACGCATAGAGTCTGATTCAATGGGTGAGGCACCTTGGATACAGTATATGCAGGAAATGAGAGAAGAGATTTTACAGACTATCCAGACTCATTTTGCAGCACAGCCTGCAGTGGTACAACCACCACCACCTTCAGTACAGCCAGTGGTACAGCCTGTTGTACCACCAGTACCTCAGAGAGAGCCAACAGTGTTAAAGGGGGGTAGAGTACATAGGGCTATTTTAGATGATGGTTTATCTGTTGGGGAATTTATGAAATTGAGGCTGCCCACATTTTCAGGGGAATATGGTACTGACCCCAGTGGCCTCATAGACAGGGTTGACAGGATGGTACGTACACTGCCTTGTTATGATGCTAGAACTATAGAACTGGTAGGATTGTTATTGGACGCAGATGCTGCTACCTGGTTTGCAGAGCATATTGTTGAGAATATTCACAGTGATGATCCGATGACATGGGTAGAATTTAAACAAAGAATGATGGATGAGTTCTTAACAGAAGGTTTAAAAGAGAGCAACATTGTGAAGTTTGAACAGCTAAGACAGGGAAACATGTCAGTCCTGGAATATACCAGAGAGTTCAAACGACTGAGCAAGTATGTCAGAAGGATTGCTCCTATTGAGGATGATTTGATCAGGCGATTCAGGAGAGGTTTGTATGCCACCTTGCATAATATTTTACTGGCTATGGAGTTTATCTCCCTGAGTCGGGCTATTGATAAAGCAGCCCAGATGGAGGCAAAATACAAAGAAGAAAAATCTGATAGGTAACAGAAGAAAAAGAGAGGAAGAGGAGAGTATCGGAGACCTGGGGAGGGGACATCTCAGTCTTTTGCACCTAGACCTCCTCCCAGGCTAGTACAGTCATTGCCACCTTCCAGTCAGAGACAGGATATGGGTAAAGGCATGAGTATGAGGCCTCCTATTTCCAGCTATTTCAGAGGTCCTGTTAGATCAGACCAGATGACATCATTTGTGCCTATATGTACTTTGTGTGGGAGAAGACATATAGAGATATGTCATATCAGGACAGGGGGATGCCTTAGATGTGGACAGTCTGGGCATTTCTACAGAGATTGCCCTTTGCCCAAGACTTCACAGCCTTTAAAGGTAGGATCTTCCCAGCCATCAGTGCAGATGAGTAGGGGGAGTATAGGTAGAGGCAAATTAGCAAGACATAGTCCAACAGTGAGACAGCCAGTAGTTGATAGAGGACAGGGGCAAGTGTCTGCAGTTACTTCACAGTAGGCCCAGGGATCCCATGAGACAATCATAGGTATTATTTTCTGTGCATAAAATAGTAGCTTTTGTGTTATTTGATTTGAGTGCAACCCATTCCTTTATATCACCTGTGTTGATCTTGGAATTGGGGTTGGGTTGAAAACCTTTACATATATCCTTAGAGATAGCCACACCAATAGGAGATAAAGATATTGTAGAGTATAAGCATGATATTTGTGATATGAAAGTTTGTGATATATCCTTATTTGCTGAATTGATTGAGTTATCTATATTGGAATTTCATGTTAACCTGGATATGGATTGGCTTATTAATTATAAAGCTACAATTGATTGTGCATTGGAAAGAATAAAGTTTTGACCCGATGGACAAGAAAAGTTTATATTTCAGGGGGAGACTACAGACATATATCAAGATTAGTGTCTACTGTACAGGCAGTGAGATTAATGAGAAAACGAGTATATGGCTTACTTAACAACAGTGATTGATATTACAGGGGCATTCAAAGAATTAGAACAGATTTCTGTGGTAAAAGAATTTACAGAGGTATTTCCAGATGAACATCCAGGACTGCCACCGGAGAGGGAGATTGAATTATTCTATTTCCATTCCACCATATAAAATGGCATTACCAAAGCTAAAAGAGTTGAAAAAAAAATAGTTACTGGAGTTATGTGACAAGAGTTTTATCCGACTTAGTAGTTCACTCTGGGAAGTATCAGTATTGTTTGTTAAAAAAAAAAGGAAGAGAAAAAGAAAAGAAAGAAAAGTACTGAGAATGTGTATAGATTACAGGCAATTGAACAGGGTGAACACATTGCAATTATTGAGAGATAATCAGCTGTATGCAAAAAATTATCTAAATGTAAAATTTGAAGGATGCAACACAAGGACTTTTCGAGAGGTCATCCATCTTAGTACTACTCTCACTCAAGCACGTTTAACTTCGGAGTTCTAATGGAATCCGGTACATGAGTTCTGATTGACAAAGGGTATATTTTTGAGATATGTCGTGAGCAAAGATGGGATAAAGGTAGATCCACAGAAAGTTGAAGCTGATGCTAATTGGCCACGTCCCACTATAGATATTGAGATCAAGAGTTTCCTGGGTATGGCAGGGTACTATCGCCGATTTGTTAAAGATTTCTCTAGAGTTGTTGCACCAATGACAAAATTAACTCGGAAACAGGTGAAAATTTCAATGAAATGGTGAATGTGAAAAGAGTTTTCAGACTCTTAAGACCTATTTGACCACTGCACCAGTGTTGACACTTCCTACTGAGACAGGTAGTTTTGCTATATACTATGATACTTCGAGGATTGGTTTGGAATGTATATTGATGTAGGACAGAAAAGTGATTACTTATGTTTTCTGCCAGTTAAAGAAACATGAGGTGAATTATCCCACCTATGATTTAGAAAAGGCAGCAGTAATCTTTGCTTTAAAGATATAGAAGCATTATTTGTATGGGGTAAGATGTGAGATTTACACTGATCACAAGAGTTTACAGTACATCCTACAGCAAAAGGAAATGAGTTTGAGGTAAAAGAGATGGGTTAAGATGCTAAAAGATTATGATTGCCAGATTTTATATCACCATGGGAAAGCAAATGTGATAGCAGATACCCTTAGTAGAAAATCAATGGGAAGTATATCCCATGTGACTACTATAGAAAGATCAATGGTACAGGAATTGCGAGAGTTAATGACTGATGCTTTGACTTTGAATTTGGAATCACAGGGACAGAAAATAGTATTGATAGCCAGTTTCAGGTGGAATACTTGTTAATAGATAAGATAAAGAGTTCCCAGAACGAGGATCTACAGTATGATAAGATCAGAGACTTAGTTTAAAATGGTAAGGTTCCTGATTTTTCTGTTGTGATAAATGTGTTAAAATGTAAAGGGTGATTGTATATTCCTAATGTTAAAGGGTATAAAGAGCATATTATGAAGGAGATTTATTACTCTCCTAATACAGTTCATTCAGGGGCAACAAAAATATACCATGACTTGAAAGAATTTTATTGGTGACCTAACATGAAATGGGGTGTAGCAAAGTTTATTTCAAAGTTTTTAGCCTGTCAACAGGCGGGAATTTGAACATCAGAAATCTTTGGGTTTGCTTCAAGAGATTCAGCTACCAGAATGAAGGTGGGACTAAGTGACAATAGATTTTGTGATAGGTTTGCCTAGATCACAAAAAGGGTATGACTAAATATGGGTGATAATGGACAGATTGACCAAGTCAGCTCATTTATTAGAAGTAAAGACAACTTACACAGTTGCACAGTACGCCCAACTCTACATGGATAAAATTGTACAGTTGTATAAGGTTCATCAGTGTTCATATCTGATAAAGGTACTCAATTTACCTCCACATTTTTGGAAGAAATTCCAAGAGGTATTGGGAATTATATTACAATACAACACAACATTTCATTTGCAGATAGAGGGATAGATAGAGAGGATTATTCAGACATTGGAGGATATATTGAGGTTGTGTATGCTGAATTTAAAAATCAGTTGAGATCATTTCTTACTATTGATAGAGTTTGTCTACAATAATAACTACCATTCAACCATTGGAATGATACTGTGAATGGCAGGAAATACAGATCATTTGTATGTTAGATGAAACAGGATAAGAAGCAGTTAGAGGGGACAGAATCTGATCAGTGAAATAATGGAGAAAGTTCTTATTATATAAGAAAGTATAAAGACTACTTTTAGCAAACAGAAGAACTACACGGATCCAAAGAGAAAAGATGTACAGTTCATAGTGGATAACCATATACTTCAACCTTAAGAGATTAAAATTGATAAAGTATTGTCATATGAATAAATTCCCGTACAGATTGGGGGATCATTGGATTAGACAGTTTCAGAATAAGAGTATTCCTATGGTTAAAGTATTGTGGTATAACAGAAGTATAAAGGAAAGTACTTGAGAAAAGTAAGGTTCAGATGAAAAATAAGTACCTCCACCTTTTTCAGGAGTTACGTTTTTATTATACCTATAGCCTTAAAGTAAATTCGAGGATGAATTTATTTGTAGGGGTTAGAATGTAATACCTCAGCTTAAACCTAACCTAAACCATTAAGGGGCCAATTAAGGGAAATTTTTTTCCTTGAATTGGAAGTTGTGTATTATTGTATGCTTATGCGTGAATTGATCATATGTGTATGTTTTATGATGTATTATATGAGTTAAAGTGGTTTAAAGGCTATTAGGACAAAATCGAGTAATTTTGAGTTTTTGGTGAATTGGGGTCAAAATGATCATTTCGTACCCCCTTCGAGTTTTTATGGAATTAGCACTATATTTGAAGGTAGAAAAGAATTTAAGGACATGAAAATAATATTATTAAGTTTATTTGAATAATTGTTAGAAAATTAAACCCGGTTGAAAATAATCCCCGGCAAGTTGCTTAATTGAGGTGCTTGAGGTGTTTCGTTTGAACTAAGACTATTTTGGTCTTTTCCTTTGCAATATGGAGTTATATAGTGTATGTAACCTTATGGAATCATTTTAGGCTTGATTAAATCTAACCATTGGATGAAAAGATGAAGAAATGGATGGTTGGATGGCTAGGTTTCACCAAATGTACCATAAACCTAAAGCATAAGATTATGCCTTTGATATTTAACTTGATTTTTCCCACCTCTTCCATTGTTCATCATCTTCCTTAGCCAAATATTGCAGCAACTTTCTCTTTCCTCCATTGTATGGTTCAACCACCATTCACCTACCCCATTTCTTATTGTTTTCTTTCAATCTTTGATGGAAACATGTTAATTCCATCATCCTAAACACAAATATAACCATAGATTCAAAGGAAAAACTGGAAAAAGCGACAAATTAATCCATTGAAGTTTTTGAAGAACTTTTGGCAAGTTGTTGGTTTTGGAATTCTTTTGATTCAATTATGTTTATATGATGTTCCTTGATGTTTATTAGTGATCAAAACATATTTTGTATGGTTAGAATTCAAAAAATTGGATTGATACCCTAACAGGAAGAACTTTGAATCAAAGTGTTGTTTTGATGGATTATTTGGTTCAAAAGTTATTTATTTGATGTGTATAACATGAATTAGTGGTTAAATGATTGAAATAAATTCAATAGGATAAAGAACCAAAGTGGCCGAATTATATAATGAAGAAATGGTGATTTGATTTTGGTGTTTAATAGGTTTAAAAGGCTTGAATGATGTGTAATTGATGTGTTTAACATGAATTGATGGTTAAATGATGGAAAGGAATTCATTTGGAAGGAAACATGTTTTGGACGAAATATTAAAGCATAAAGAATGGTTTGATGCTTTGGTATTTGATAAGTCTAAATGATTGAATGATATGCATTTGATATGCATTAATGTTGTATAATTGAATGGCATTGAAAAATGGATGAATGGAATGAATTCCATTTAGGTTGAACAATATTGAGTTTGTTAGTTTAATGTGTTAGGTTAATGCAAATTGAAAGATAAAGTTTGAATATGGTTTAATAGTATAAGTAATGGAAATATATAGGTTTAAATGTGTAAAAGATTATTGATGTGAGTACTTGAAAGGTGAACTTGAATAGTGGTGTATATTTGATATGAAATGGTGAACCATGTGTATATGAGTTTATAATATGGTATATAAGTAATGAACATGTGAAATGTGAGTGAGATATGTGTAATGTGAGTTAAATAAGGTAATAGATATATGTTATTATATAATGTGAGTGAGATATGTGTAATGTGAGTTAAATAAGGTAATAGATATATGTTATTATATAAAGGTATGAAAATAACATGATTTGTGCAAAATGAGGTTTATAGGGCATACAGTGTATGCTTGGTGTGTTTTGATGTATATTATGTGTTTTGTGATTTATTTATATCTTACCGGAGTGTTATATGTGAAAATAGGTAAACCGTCGAGTACTCCAACTCTGAGTATCGGACGGCAGGCCGACTAGGGCTATCGAACAGTGGATTGGGGGCTAAAGTGGTTTAATTGCACAAAAGGTGAGTCTATATGTATAATCATGCATGATTTGCATCAGATATGTTATAATATTTCATTTGAGCCAATAAAATAGAGTTTGATACCCAAAATCCCAAACAGTGCAAATCGGCTCGTAAATAAACCCGCTGAAATGACCAAAATTGACCTAAACTTTGATTGCCTATAAAATGAAATTCAGAAAGCCAATTGGGTCACCACTTGGCCCAATCATCTAGTCTTGACCTAAGTTTCAAAACGGTACCCCATGGTCCACCTAATTCTATTGGTAACATACTTAACCAGAAACTACTCAAAAATCTCAAAACGGACCCGTAACGGCGAGTGCCAGTTGCGGCAGTGCAACTGGGCCTGCCGGGTATATTTTTGACATCTTCCAAATTTGTCCTATTATTCTTCATATATGTATATATGATCATTCTATAGCTATATGAGATCCAAATATGCTATATTTATGGTTAAATGGAGACATACTCATATGATATCATAACAAGACTATTTCGATGGTATAGTGGAAAAATCCATCGACCGTGTGCACATTGGTATTCACTGGATCCTTGCTGGAGAGGGTGGTCATATTCTCTAGCCGTAAGGGCTGATCACTCTTACGTTCATTAGATTTTTGCACGATACTGCTATTATTATACAAATATACTTTTCATTGGACCCTAACCTGTTATATCATA